>VMDR010000595.1:0-203575 GCA_007922815.1 Macrotus californicus
GGAGGATGACATCCAAATTACGGAAGCTTCTTGGAGCAGCCCTGTAACCAGGTTAGGCTGACTTCTCCTTAACACCAAGGTAAAAATCCTCTAGCCTGCAAGCCCGTGGTTCTCTCTTCTCCCAGGAGACTCATGTGTCTATAAATTGGAATGTGCCAGAAGAGGCTGGTTTCCAAGAGCATTTCCCTGAAGGCCAGGCTGGCATCTCCGGGGAGAACCAAGGGCACCATACTGCGGTTTGGACAGTGCCTTAGTGTGACCTGATGGGCAGTCCTGACAGCCACGTGTCCCCGTGGAAAAACCCCAGTGTGGAGCCAGGATGAACCAGGCCTGAAGTTGCAAGTTTGCATGTGCAGGCAAGTCGCTTCACCTCGGCAGGCCTATTTCCCCATTCAGGGGATGGGTGCGTTACTGCCCACACAGGCCTGTTGTGGGGAATAAGTCAACCAGTGCGTGTGGCACATGGTCGTTTGGCTGTGCCTCCAGTATGGCATGAGGAATGCACACCTATTGGTCCCTATGATGTGAAAACCCCTTGCTAAGTGCTAACAATACACAGGCAAGTGAGGTATGGACCCTGGCTTCAAGGGCAGGCTTGGGGTAGAGATAACTGAACACACCACAGATGATATGAGACAGTCTATGCAGACTGTCTGGACAGTCTGTACAGTTCCTCTCCAGGTGTGCCAGTATATGTGGAGTATGATTTTTCCATGGAAGTAATGATATACTTTGAGATAGTATTCATGTTTTGGGGTGCTGGGGCCCTACAGTTTATTTAAATCATCCCAAACGCTGAAAGTAACTATTCACACATAAATCTGCTGATGTAATAATACTGAGAAAAGCACTGTTGATAGCAGCATCTCATTGGAACTTAAAACAGACAAGTAATACCCCAGGGGTGGATATTGTCCCATTCTACAGAGGCTCAGAGAGGTGGGATGACTGGCCCTGGGTCACACAGACCAGAAGAGCTGGGTCTAAGGCTTAACCCCAAACCCAACAGCCCCTCCCTCCGCCTCGTCACTGGAACACACTGCATGGAACATCCTCGGGAAATGTGCGGCAATCACCGAACACTGAGGAGCTCGTTCGGACAGTTTATCAGCCCATAGGTACTAACTGAGCATCTACTACATTCCATACCTGCTGTCTGCAAGGGCCTGTGCAGCTTACAGAGGGGAAGATAGCCATGCAGTAATAGTTCCGATGCTCCTAAGAGACACTGCTCCCTGGCTCATAACCCATGTACCAAATAAACTGATGCTCCTCTGCCTTCTGTGAAATGTGCTGACTGATCCCATGATCTACTAAAGACCAGCAGCCTGGGCCATCCCTGCCCAACCTGGGACTCCACCAAGGGGCAGTCCTTGCTCTGGGCTGCTGCTGGGCTGGCTGAGCCTTTCTCAGAGCTCAGCTGTACTCTGAGGCTCTTCCTGCCCTTCTCCTTTCCCAGGTGTCACCCGCATCCAGGTCTGAAGGCTCTGCCTACTCAGTCCTGCTTCCGCTCTCTTCAACCTCCACAGAGGTTTCCTCCAAAAAATCCATCCGTGTACTTCTAAATCCCTTCTTGCTGCTTGCTTTGCAGAGGTGCCGAACTCACTGAGCCTCTGAGGCCTGATGCAGGAGGAGCTTGGGTAAGAGATAGGAGCAGGGCTCCCGGAGGGTGGGCTGGTGGGAGGGGGCATGGCGGTGAGAGAGTAAGTTCACAAATAAAGGAGTCCACTCCCTTGTGGTGTTTACACTTGGGGGTCACATTTAACCCCTGTGTGCCTCAGTTTCATCCCCTAAAAGATGGGAATAATACTGAGGAGATCACCTCCTTGCTAGGGCCGTTGGATTAAAAGAGCTCTTTGCTCGGCAGATCTGACTGCTCCTGGAGGCCATGGGAGAGCCCGCCCTAGTGCAAAACTGGCAGGGGCGCCTGCCTGGGGCCCCTGGGGATCCAGGGTTGTCTTAGCTTTCTGTGGCCTCTGCAGACTCTCCGAGCACTCCCATAGCTCCTCTTGCAGAAATTAGACCCGAGAGTGGCACGGGCCTTTCTCTTCTCTGCCCACAAATATGGCCCCAGGGACAGGGTCCACCTCATGGGTGTTTTGGCGGGATGTGTGGTGTCACCATGGCAGTCTGACCATTATCTGGGTCATTTGATGCCAGGAAACTGCCCAATCAGATAATCTGGGTGGTTCGCCTGTCTCCCTGGATCGGATGTCCTGAGTAATGGCCCTTATCTCCATCTGGCCAGGTCCTGGGTAGACAATCCCCCTTTCAGGGAGCCTGAAACGAAAGCTGGTTTCAGTGGGTGTGTTCAAGGTCAAGGCTTAGGAAAGGATGCTAATTTAGAGGCCTGCATCTACCCTCTATTCCACGGCTGGATTCGTGATGGCGCATAGGCATCGGTAACTAACAAAGGTTGAAATTACTGGCACTGGCTAATTTTCACGTTAAAAAAACATTTCAATTGAAGGGTAATACAGGTCCATAAGAGTGCAAATAACAAGTGTGCACGTAACCAGCACCCAGATTGATAAAGAGAAGTATGATTAGCCCCACGACGCTCCTCTGAGCCCCTCCTGCAGCGGCCTCCCACCAAAGCATCCCCACTGTTCTGACTTCTAACAGTATCTTCGGGTCTGGCTGCTGCTGCTGCTGCTTCTTTTAAAAAAAAAAAAAAAATCACCTGAGGACATTTTTTCATTGTATTTAGAGAGAGAGAGGAAAGGAGAGAGGAAGAGAAAGAGAAAAACATCAATGTGAGAAAGAAACATTGACCGGTTGCCTTTTGTATGTGCCCTGGCCGGGAATCGAACCCACAGCCTTTCAGTTATGGGATGATACTCCAACCAACTGAGCCACACCAGCCAGGGCCGGCCCCTTTTGCTCACTTATGTGACATTTATCCGTGGGTCAAGGAAGAGGTGGCTCTTTTATTCCCACGGCTGGATAGTCCTCTGTTGAATGCAACACTATTGTCCATTCTTCAGCGGATAGACATTAGAATTGTCTCCAGTGTGGGACTGTTACAAAGAGAGCATCGTATCCTGTGTATTTTTGTGATCACAGAGGCATATTTCTGTTAAGCATCAGATTTTTTTTTACTATTTAAAAATATAAATTAGAGATAGATGAGCTTATAACATTATTTGCAGACTGTTTCACGATGATGTAAATGTGCTTTGGGACTCGGATGAAAAGGGTGCAGACACATCAGAGGTGTCCCGTGCCTTTGGGATCGTGTCCCGGTGTTAGCGCGCTCCCCCTATGACCAGCGTGGGCTCCTGGAAGGAACCAGGGTTTCTGCAGGTTTTGTGGGGAGAGCACTGGGCAGAGGGCTCCGCCTTGCAGTGCCTTCCCCAGCGGGGTCCCTCCACACACTCCGGATCCTCTGTTCCGCCTTCACACACCCCATGACCTGAAACCATTTATTTCACCCCCTCCAGCCTCAGCGGTTTCATAAGGTAAAGAAGGCTACAAATGGGTGATCTTCTCGGATGTTTCCCGTTCTCAAATAATTTGAAATGGACTGTTGTGGGTAATTCATTATGAGAATAGCTATCAGTTGTTGAGTGCTTACATTGCTTTAAATAATTATACACATTATCTCATTTCATTCTTCCAGGATTTATTAGCCCCATTGTAACGTTCAGAAAAATTGAAGCTCAGAGAGGTTAAATCCCTTCCTGAAGACACACAGCAAACATCAGAATGGGGGTAAGAGTTAGGCTACTTCCACTCTAGTCTTGTTTTTTTTTTCTTTTTTTTTCCTTTAATGAAATATTTCAGGCATACCCCAAAATGCAGAGAACAATAGAACTTCTACCTATCTACCACATTGCCTTAGACATGAAACATTAAAAACACAATTAAAATTCTCTGGACTCCTCCCCGCTCCGCTCCCTCCCGAGAAATGCTGACCTCTCTTGAACTGCACGTCCATCATTCCCACGTACACGTCCATACTTTTTACTATACATGTGTGTACGCCTAAAAATACACCAAATTGCTTTTCAGATTTTTGAACTTTATTCAGTGGTATTTTTCTGTATATGTCCTTTTTCAACTAGCTCTTTTGCCCCCGACTCAACTACAATTTTGAGCTTTATGCACAATGACAGAGTTCTAGTTCATTAATTTTCACTGCTGCCCGGTGCTCCCCTTTAGGAATATTTCCGAGCTGATCCATCTATTATTCTCTTGTTGATGGACATTCAGACTCTTTCAATTTTCCACCGTTAAAATGGGCTGCGGTATACATTCTATGTGCTGTTGCGTCTTTTACCAGAATTTTAATGGGTGAGCTCTCATCCTACCAGGTTTTCTTTGCATTTGCATAACTGTGGTAATACTGGGCAGTTTTAGTGATTCATCGATTTTTTTGCTGACCGCCTACACCCCAGACTGAACATTCGTGTCCTGCCAATGGTCATACACTGACCCCTAATCCACGGGATGGTATTTGGAGGTAAGGCCTTCTGGGGGTGATGAGGTCATGGGGACAGAGTCCTGATGAGTGGGATTAGTCCCTTACAAAGGAACCCCGGAGAGCTCCCTCCCCACTCCACCATGTGCAGACCCAGTAAGAATATGCCCATCAGTGAACCAGGAAGTGGGCCCTCACTAGACACTGATTCTGCTGGGGCCTTAACTTGGGCATCCCGCCTTCAGAACTGTGAGAGGAATTTCTGTTGTTTATAAGCTACTTGGTGCGTGTTTTTGCCATAGCAGCCCGAACAGATGAGACAACCTACTGTGTGCCAAGGACCGTATTGAGTGCTAGGCAGAGACAGTGGTTAAAAGACACAGCTCTTGATGTCCAGGGCTTTGCACGGCAGACCAAGGCCAGCCATGACCAGATGGGACAGGGGGTTGCTGAGAACTCACGGTCAGGCTGAGTGGATGGCCCAGGGAGCAGACAAAAGGGCCTCGGAGGAAGCAAAAACGCAGCTGGGAGTGACCACCCAACCTGGGCATGGTACCCAAACTCCTTGCAATTAAAGGACCACCTCCATCACGTATGCACACCCAAGCCAATGTCACAGCGACCTTCGTCCTTCCTTCCTCTCAACCCCAGTCTCTCCTCCACACATTCACAGTGATGCGTGAGTCAGGGTTTCGTGCCTGAGAAGAAATCTGTCAGTGGGCAACCCACACGTGCTGGAATTCTGGATGTGCGTAACACATTACGCATGTGGCAGGCACTGTGGGAAACTGTCTCTGGGTGTCTGTCATCTACTCCTCTGTGTTTTTAAAGATGAGGCCCAGAGAGGTTAAATGATTTACCCAAGGCCACCCAGGTAGGAGGTGGCAGAGCCGGGGCTCCCTCCCAGGTCTTGTTGACCCCAGAGTCCTTCATCGTAACCCTCTGAGCCGTGCCAGGGTTGGCCTGACATTTCTGGAGGCAAGTTCCCATCTTTCCATTTTGGAAACATATCCAAAGGGAATTACTTACCACCCAACACAGCCCACTCACTACCCTACCATCAGGTACTCAAGGAAATTAGAGCAAGTCCTATTTTTAGACGCTGTGGCTCAAATGGCAGTGACGCATTGGTCAGTGACTTGAGTGATGAATGTGGCTCAGAGGTGTTACTTGATCTTGTGCTTGGAAACTCTCTTACATCACCCTGCTTTAATCTCTATGATTTATTTCAAAGATCGCTTTGTTTCTTCCCTCTCCTCTGCGAGTCCTGCAATAGACTTTGGCTAGAAATAATAAAGTTCTGAGCTGAAATGAAAGTGTGGAGAGGGGTTGAGGTTCCTCTCAGACGCCGGAAGCACAAATCACGCCTGGGATTAGCAGAGAGCGGCCCAAGCCCTTAGCCAAAGTTACGAGTGTGTCCAATGGTTGGTGGTCCAGGGGAAGGTGACCTCATTTCTTCCTGCCAAAGTTGACTCTGTGTGTGTGTGTGTGTGCGTGTGTGTGTGTGTGTGTGAGACAAAAATCCTGCAACTTCACTACTTACTTTTTGTAGCTAATCACAACCTCTTCTTTGCAACGGCCAGCTACAGGACTAAACAATGTTTGTGGGGAGCTCTGGTGACCCCAAGACTTAGGCAAGGAGAAAAAAGAACAGAAGAGGAGGGAGGGAGATGATGGGAAGTGAAAGGAGCAAATACAGAGTGCTTGATACGCGCTGGGAATGCCCATGTACTTCAACCCATTTCATTCTCTCGTCAACACTGATTCTAGGCAACCAAGGTCAGAGAGGTCGTGCCACTTACCCCAGGACACACAGCTGGTAACTGTGAGGCTAGGATGGCAAGATTTAACAAGTGAAAATACAGGATTCCCACTTACATGGGAATTCCAGATAAACAATGGGAAAAAATTTAGTATAAGCATATCCCATGTAAAATTACAGACTTAGACCACACATTTAACTGAGCATCTTCTGTCTGACCTGGAAATCCTTGCTAAGGTTCAAACTCAGTTTTTCCCATTGTTTCTAAGACACCCCTTTACTACGAGATAGATGTAATGCTGTAGAACAAGATTTGTGATCATCACCAGCCAATACCACGGGAGCGCAGGCCCCACGCTTTGCATCTCTTATTTCACCTGAAAGCCCTTTCATCCTCACTCCGCCCTGTCAAGCAGGCACGATTACTGTTCCCACTTCACGGATGCGAAAACAGAGGCTCAATGAGGTTAAGTAACCAGACCATGGCCCCACCGCCAGAGAGTAACCAAGCTCATGTTTGAACCCGGTTCTATTTTGCTCAAGAATTCTCACTTCAAACACAGCCTTTTTCAAAAGTTAAGATTGAACGCATGTACAGAAAAGTGCTCAGTACGTAAACGCACAGATCAACAGCTTTTCACAAACACTTGTGTAGTTACCAGCTAGATCAGGAAAGAGAAGCCGCCCAGCATGCTGGAAACCACACGTGCTCCCCCTGCCCAATTAACAGTCCTCGTCCACTTCAGGTGTCCTGCCATCCTGGCTTCTGACACTGCAGGCACGTTTTGCCTCTGCCTCAAACGTTATGCAAGTGCAAACATGCAGCAGAGACAGACATGGCTCACCTCTTCGCTCAACCGCATCAAAACTACAACTAAAGTATGGAACCACCGTCACTCAGAACCACCAGAAATCACGTTGAATGGAAGTCTGACAACTATGGAATTAAAGAACCACCTCCGTCCAGACTGGTAGTAGGAATGGAGATCTGGAACAGGCTGGCCTCACATCCACATGCGGTGGATAAAAATTCAGAAGGGATATCCTGGGAGCGAGAAGTCCCAGCTCCACATCAGGCCCCCCAGCCCAAGGTTCCAGTGCCAGGAAGATAAGTCCCCACAACTTCTACCTACAAAAACCAGTGGGGATTGAGTGGTGGAAGAAACTTCTGGAGGCCCAAGCAGTTCATCTTTAAGAACCCACATACGGACTCACCTACTCAGGCTCACTCCCTCTGGGCTCTGGTGATGAGGTGGCGGCTTGAAGGGCACCAGTGGCACACAGGGCGCAACTGAAGTGTCTGGCATCAATGTGAGCAGAGGCCATTGCCCTTTTTCTAAACCCTCCCTCACAGAGTCGGCAAGCTGGTGTCACATCTGAGACTCCATCATCCTGGCTAACACTGTTTGACCCGCCTTGGAGATCTCCAGAGACTCCGCCCCACCCAATTTATGGGCCTGCCCCAGTTGCTTTTCCATATGAGTGGTTGGTGCTGGCTCATGCTTCACAATTTCCTAAATCCTCTCAAACAAGCAAAAGCTGGCTAGATTCACAGCTTGGCTTCACTTGGGAATCTCCAAGCCCAGCCCAAGTAGCAGCCATCTCAGATTCTGTTATAGCTTAGGCAGGAAGGCCCTGGACAAAGCACAAGTGGGGGCTGACCTTACCTGCACCACCAGGGAAACCCCAGGACCTGTGCATCCAGTGGACAGCTACAGACCATGTTGGAGCATTACCACCTTGCCCCTGCACAGCTGGTCCTCCACAGAGGGTGGAGGTTGGTGCTCAGTGGTCAGAGCCAATACTTGTAGCTGACTGGCCTGGGTAAATCCTTCCCATTGATATGCCAACAGCAACCAAGGCTCAACTACAAGAGGAAGGTGTACTCAGCCCACACGAAGGGTGCACCTAGAGTACCCAGCTTGGGTGATAGGCGAGGCTGTGCCACTGGGCCCTTCAGGACACCTCCTACATTAGGCCACATTACCAAGACATGGTGTCAAAGCAGCTCTACCTAATATATAGAAACAAACACAGGGAGGCCAAGAGTGGATACAGCTGAGAATCAAATCAATGATTTGGAACTTAAGGAAGCAAAAAATAACCAACCAGAGCAAGAAGAAGAAAAAAGAATTTTAAAAATGAGAATAATGTAAGCAGCTTCTGGAACAACTTCAAGAGGTCCGACATTTGCATCATAGGGGTGCCAGAAGGAGAAGAGAAAGAGCAAGAAATTGGAAATCTATTTGAAAAATAATGAAAGAAAGCTTCCCTAATCTGGTGAAGAAAATAGATATGCAAGTCCAGGAAGCACAGAGAGTCCCAAACAAGGTGCATACAAAGAGGCCCACTCCAAGATACATCATAATCAAAATGCCAAAGTTTACCTGGCTGGTGTGGCACACTGGAGTGCAAAGCAAAGGGTCACCGGTTCAATTCCCAGGCAGGGCATATGCATGGGTTGCGGGCCAGGTCCCCAGTAGGGGGTGATAGAAAGGCAACTGCACATTGAAAAAGGGTGGGAGGGAGTCTTAAAATGCCAAAGAAATAAAGAGAGAATCTTAAAAGCAGCAAGAGAAAAGCAGTTAGTTACCTACAGGGGAATTCCCATAAGACTATCAGCTGATTTCTCAAAAGAAACTTTGCAGGCTAGAAGGGATTGGCAAGAAATATTCAAAGTCATGAAAAGCAGGGACCTATAGCCAAGATTGCTCTACCCAGCAAAGTTATCATTTAGAATTGAAGGACAGATAAAGAGCTTCCCAGACAAGAAAATACCAAAGCAGTTCATCATCACCAAACCATTATTATATGAAATGTTAAAGGGACTTATTTGAGAAAAAGAAGATCAACGTATGAGGAATAAAATGGCAAAAAAAGTACATATCTATCAACAATTGAATCTAAAACACAAACTAAGCAAACAAGAAGAACAGAGACAGAGTCATGTTTATGGAGAACATTTTGATGGTTGCCAGATGGGAGGGAGGTGTGGGGGAGTGGGTGGAGAAGTGAGGGGATTAAGAAGTAAAAATAGGTGGTTACCAAATATCCATGGGGATGTAAAGTGCAGCATAGGAAAGGGAGTCGCCACAGAACTTATGTGCCTGACCCATGGAAATGAACAACAGTGAGGGGGGTATTGCCTGAGGGAGTGGGTGGTGCTGGGTGGAGGGGGGAAAGGGGGGACAATCAGATCAACTGTAATAGCATCATCAATAACATATAATTTAAGAGAAAGAAAACATACAGGGAGTCGTTTCTATCACTCAACATTATGCTTCTCAGATTCACCTGTGTAGTTGTGTGTGGCTGCGAGTTGGCCATTTTCATTGCTGTATAGTATTCATCATATGAATACACACACACACACTTAGCCTAGTCTACTGCTGGTACTCACTTCAGTTGTTGGGGGCTACGAAGAACCGCTATATGAAGCCACAAACATCGCTGCTGTGAACGGTCCTGTACGTGCCTCTGGATGGACACGGCACTCGTTACTGTTGGTTGCATCCTGGGACTGGAAGTGCTGGACGTGGGGAGAGTGTCTCTAGTAGATAATGCCACATGGATTTTCAGTGTTTGTTTGGTTCGCACTCCCGCCGGCAGCATATTCCATTTCTAGTTGTTCCACATTCTCACCAGCACTTGGGATCGTCCATCTTCACAATTTTACCGTAGTCGTTATCGCTTTACAATTTTAACAGGTGTGTCCTGGCTTTGTAATTAGCTTGAGCACCTTGTAGTGACTTCATTAGCTCTTTGAACATCCTCTTGGGTGAAATGTCTGTCCCAGCCTCTTGATCTGTGGTTGGGCTTTCTGCCTTTTACTTACCAGTTTGTAGAAATTCTTTGCGAATTCTGGACTGGAGCCCCTGTTTAGCTAGGCATGTTGAAAAATAGCTGTTTTCTGTGGTTTGACTTTTCACTCTTTTTAGCAATGTCTTTTCCTAAAGAGAGGGTCTTCTGATTTTAACGGAATGACATATATCAGTGTGTTTCTTTATGGAGAGTGCTTTTTGCCTTGCTCAGGAAATCACTTTTTACCCCAAGGGTATAAAGACTGTCCTGTCTATAAGCTTCTGGAAGCTTCATTGTTCTGCTTTTTACACTTAGATGTACAACCCAACCAGGATTGATCGCTGTGTGCGGTGTGAGGTAGGGGGTGGGAAAACTCAGTCTTAGAAAGGTGGCAAGGCCCTCACACTGACCCGTAGGCTCCATGCCATCCCAACCCAAACCTAATAGGTCTTTTGTTGTCGTCATCATGGCGCGAAGGGTCTGACACATGGACCCTAAAATGCAAATAGGCAGGTGCAAACGGCCAGGGCTAATCCTGCGGTGGAAAAAAGGAAGAACATGTTTTGCTGATATCAAGACTCTTATCAAACTGCCGTGATTGAGACCATGTGATAAAGATGACCAAATGTGGCATAAAGATAACCGGATTGACCAGTGGAACTGACTGGCGAGCCCTGGCCTGGCCCCTCCACACACAGGGACATAGGCTTCATGACAAAGGTGGCCTCACAGAGTGGTGACAGAAAAACAGATCTTTCGGTAAATCCTGATGGGTCAACTCACCGTCCATGTGGGGGAGACAAACTTTGTCTCCAGAGTTCTCACCGTTAACCTCTACCAAATGCCATGGCGTTCTGTTCTTTTATATTTTTATGGTGATGATGGCGATGATTATGATATCACCATTATATTTTTACAGCTTTTGCCATTCTCAAGGTGTTTTCTAATCTATCATTTTCCCAACAGCCCTGTCAAGCAGGCGGGGAAGATGCTGTCCGTCCTTCCATAGGTGCTGAAGCATAGGCCCCAGGGGCTTAGGTGAGCAGGCCAAGGACACCTGCCCGGCACTGGAGCCTCCTCACCTGCTTGACTCCAACCCTGGAACTCTTTCGCTTCATGGGGAGCCCAATTCCCATTTTTAGGGACTATTAGGGGGATTCTCTTTGTGGCAACGGCTTTCACATGCAGGTATAAAAAAGACTGAAAGGAAACATATCAAGGTGTTAATAACCATTCTCTCTGGTGGTAGGAATAGATTTACTTAGTGTTTCTTCATGCTTTTCAGCATTTTCCAAATTAGCTACATTAAAGAAGAATTAGTTGGAAAAACAATATGTCACTCACGAGCCTCTCCTTGAGTCCCAACCTTAGCAGATCCTGGTTTAGAGTCAGAAAGTCCAGGGTTCAAATCCCAGCTCTGCTACTTCTAGCTCTACAGACCAAGGGTGAGTCGTTGAATGTCCCTGAACCTCAGTTCTTGCATCTGAGAAATGGACGTGGAACTAGCTGCCTCCTGGGTTGTTTAGAGGATTTAACAAGATAATGTGTTTAAAACCACCTAACTAGGCGTCTGGCACTTAGGGACCTCTGTCAATGGTGGACCTTGTCACCTGCCACATCAGAAGATGGGTTCCTTTCCCAGAGATCTGCTGTGGACCCTTTGCAGACTCGCACATCTGTCATTCTTTATTGCTTCCACTCTACAGATGAAGATGCAGAGGTTCAGAGTGGGTGCTGAGACATCCCCACGGTCCCAGAGCTCGGAAGGAGTCTTCCAAAACGGGCTCAGAGAGGGTAAGTGATCAGCCTGAGGCCACACAGCTTAAACCTACTGCCTCTGAAAACAACAAGCTAAATACCAAAAACCAAACTGCCTGCTATTGGGTGGTTTACCATCCGTGAGGTGCCCTGTTAAGTCTCTTGAACAGCAGCAGCAACAGCAACAAAAACTCTGCCCTTTATTGAGTGCTTACTCAATGCCAGGCAGCTGGGCACTTGGCATAATAGTCTCAGTTAATTCTCCAGATGCTCCTAAGAGGGGGTCTCTCTCCAGCCCGTCTTTTCAGAAGAGGAAACTGAGGCTGGGAGGCAGAGGCCTTTGCCCGAGCTCTGCAGCAGGCTTGGCACCGGGTCTGCCCAGCTTCCCGGGAGGCTGCGGGAGGGCCAGGTGGCATGCAAGGAGTTAAGCGGTAGGCAGTGCTGTGGTTCCGTGTGAGGAGCGCGCCGGGCCGAGGCTCTGCTGGTGGCAGCGGCGGCGGCAGCGGCGCGGGGAGCTGGGGCTGGAGACATTAAGTCCAGGGTAGCGAGGATCGCGGCAGGGAGGAGGCAGCGAGCTAGAGGCGAGGCGGTGGGGACTCGAGTCCAGCCTCAGCCTGCGCCCCGCGCGCCCCGGGCCCGGGCATCCCCGGGACGGGTGTGCGCGCGGGGCCTCGCCGTGAAGCGGGGGCCTCGCCGTGGCGCGGGGTCCCCGCAGTGCCGCCCGCCCGAGCGCCAGCCTCGCAGGAGCCCAGCTTTCACTTCCTCTCGCCTCCGCCCATCTCCCCAGCTCGCCGGCTGGCGTCGCCACAGCCTCCTCGTCCCCGGCCACCGCTGTCGCCGCTGCTGCAATCCAGGACACACACTTCCACTTTCCCGCTGGAGGCGCGGAGGATGCCCCTTGCACCAGACTCGGAGAAATAACGCCCAGGCCGGGCTGGAGGAGCCTTGGTGGTCAGAAGGGAAACCCAGATCCGCTTTCCTTGACACCACTGCAGCGGCTGCCAGCCGGGAAGGCGCCCACAGAGCGGCACGCCAAGCCAGCGGGGCGAGGGAGTCTCAGAGAGGAGCCCCGGGCGCCTGCGGGGCTCCGCGGGCGGAGTTTGCAAGTGGCTGAGACCCTCTCAGGTAAGGGCGGCGCGGGGTGAACCGGGGAAGAGGGTTCCCTACGGGAGTGGGGCGCCGAGCCGCTGCTGCGAAATGATTCTTGCCCCTCGCCCGGGCTTCCAGTTCGAGCCACTTCTCCGCAGGCTGGGGGTTCAGGGTCCAGAGCCCGGTGAGTAAAGCACCTACAGTGGTGACAGCCCAGCTCTGGGTAATGACAAACTTTCCTCTGGCGTAGGGTGGGACGTTCTGGCTCATCCACGCATCCTTCCCCTGGACATCCCGATGGGTCCCCAAAGGCAGGCACTCGAGGGCTTCTCAGACTGAGCTGAGCCAGGGGGAAGGCAGGGAGCCCTTTTAATCGGATGGATGCATTGCCCTTTCTCGGTGAGTTCAGAGTTCTGAGGGAAAAGGAGCTGGTCCTGTTTTCAAGTTGGTTTTGCAAGGGATTTGCGGGGGGGTGATACTCCGGTGGACTAGGCTCCCTGATATCTGCAACCAGCACCCAGGGCTGCCCAGGTGATGGGCGTTGTGTCCAGTGCTTTACAGGCTTGCTTATGCCCATCCTCGTGTGTGTGTGTGTGTGTGTGTGTGTGTGTGTGTGTGTGTGTGGAGAGGGAGAGAACTGAGAGGCAGGGGGACCCATTCAGCCAGATCACCTCCATCCAAGCCCTTCCAGCAGCCCCAAGTGCCATAGCAGGAGAGGACTCACCTCCCTGGCAGCCACGCCAGAAGGGAGGCAGGGATCACCTTCTGTTCCTTGCAGCTCCTCAGAGAAGCCCAAGATTGGGGGAAGTTTCCTGGGCTGCTCAATGAGACCATTCAGGTTGCAGCTTCGGGAGGTGCAAAGGTTTTGCAGAGAAGGAGCTGGAGTGGACAGTCGGATGGGGGCTCCTGGTGTCTCATCCCCAGCTCTGAGGACATGGGTGGTCCCCCACACTGCAGGCCCTCTCGGGGTTCTGCAGAGGCCAGCACACAGCTCATGAGTTTGGCTGGATTATTCTTCCTCCTAATGAAAAGCATGATTCAAAGAGGCCACCTTGTCTCCAAGGATCATTTTGGAGCCACCCCAGTGGCCACAGCCCTCTGGCAAGCATTGTGCGTCCTCACTGGGGGTCCAGCCTGGGGCTGGGGTCATCTGGATGGACTGTCTGGTCAGCGAGGCAGGCAACAGAGGTGCTTCTGGCCATGACCCAAAGGCGGGACATATTCCCTTGGCCCTGTAATTGCCTGCTCGGGCTGGGTGGCTGCCTCTGGGCAAGAGCATTGCTGTGTGGGTCTCAGAGAGCATTTGAGGCATGAGGTGGAGGTCTGAGGCCCTCCTGCTCTTCCCTGGGAGCCTGATCTGGAGCCAGGCTAGGAGTTGCTTCCCTAGGTTGCTGAGACTCCTGTATTCCTCCAGGGTGTCAGAGACTCGTTCTTGATATCCTGGAGGAACCCAATCTCTGGGTCAGGAGGTTCAGTTTCAAGTCTGCCTTTAGTTTGCTGTGTGACTTTGGGAAAATCACTAGACCTCCCTGGTCCCAGTTGCAACTTCTCTAAAAGGAAGAGATTTCATGTATCCTCAGAGGTCCCAGTTCAGACACTCTATGACCCTGAGCAATGATCACAGATGAGGTTTTTCTAAATCCTAGGAGTTGATGTAATTTCATGTCTAAGGGACTTGGGACTGAGGCACATCTGAGTTTGACCGCATGTCACCCTCCAAACTGTGCTCCCTCCGCCGTATAATGGGGAGCTCATAGTTACGACTTCAGAAGGCTGTTGGGAGGACCAGGATGAGGCACGGAAGCTCAGCGGATCTAGTGGGGACGGGAGTGGAGCTCCGCAGACACGGCGGCAGAGCGGTCTGTTTTCAGGTCTTGCACATGGACATCTGGCTGCTGTCTTCCCCAGGGAGTCTGGCCCTGTCCCACGTGAGCACCAGGTGATCCTTGGCTGGGGGGCAGGGCCCCTGTTCTCTGCAATCACCTGTCACCTGCAGTCCCTGCCCCTTTGCCGCTGCCACCTAAAAGCACGGCTGGACCAGCAGCTTCTAGTGGGGAGCCGGGGGCCATCTGGGGAGGCATTGAGGCATCCAGCTGTTACATCACCATGACAACAGGAGGTGGAGGTGAGCTGTGTGCACGGCTTCAACTCTGCAGCTTTCTGGGGACCCAGGGGCAGAGAAGTTCCGTGTGTCCGGGTGTTGGCACTCCGTCTGCGGAGGCTTTCTGAGCCTGCGAGGCTGCTGTCCCCAGCAGGAACAGCCACGCTTGGGAAAGTGCCTTGTGTGTGTATGTGTGTGTGAAGGTGGGCGGGAGGGGGGGTGTTGCTGAGATCGTGGGGGAAGGCAGTGGGTCGGTCAGTCTTAGGTCTCTCTGAGTGGTTCCGAGGCTTGGGACACCTATGTCCCTCTCCACGCTGGGGCTGTCTGGGCTCCCCGCTGAAACCGCCATGGGGAAGGCAGACCTCATCTCTGCTGATGTGAAGTGAGTTAACGGGCGTGCAGAGGGCCAGGGCAGGGGCTGTGCCTCCACGGGATAGCTCGGTCCATGCACCTGACTGAGGAAACGAACAGTTTTCTCTCCTGGTGGAGTAGGATGTGGGTGTGTGTGGACGCATGTGTGTAAATGTGTGTATTCTCATGCAGGTTTGGCACATGTGCTGTGAGAACGCATACGTGCGTGTGTGGGTTTATGAGTACGTGTGCGTGGCCCACGAGAGAACGTGTGCCTATGTGAGTCAGTGTGTGTGCGGGGATGCACATGCACTTGTGAGCGTTACGCACTTGTTTGCACACGAGTCGGGTGTATCTGTGTGACCCGGCAGGTG
The DNA here is from genome assembly GCA_007922815.1 of Macrotus californicus. Lineage (NCBI taxonomy): Eukaryota > Metazoa > Chordata > Mammalia > Chiroptera > Phyllostomidae > Macrotus > Macrotus californicus. Next base: position 15,660 of record VMDR010000595.1, read on the forward strand.
CAAGGTGCGTGGTGGCACGCATATGCTATGAGGGGCTGTGCGGTACGCTGACGCGGGTCTGCCTGGGACATGTTGTACTGGCTGTCGGCACTGTTTGCACACATCTGTGCGGGCATCTGTGAGTGTACATGCGTGTGCGGTGATGATGTGAGTACAGACTTGTGTCTCCATGTGCACAGGTGTGCACAGCACCGCACATTTGATTGTCTCTGTGTGCATGTACACATCTGTTGGTGGCGGTGGGACCTCTGCGAGTGTCCTTGTGAACGTGTGTGACTTCCTGGGCATGTACACCTGTGAGTGTCAGTGCTTATGATTGTGTCTCTGTGTATGTGTGTGCTTCTGTGGGTGTGCACATATGTGCATTGGGGCAAACTTTTTGTGCGCTGGTGTGTACATGTGTGCTGCTGAGTGTGTGTGCTGCATGTAGTATTACATGCTTGGTTGTATCTCTGAGTGTTTGTGTGTTTCCTAGTGCCGGTATCCGGGTGTGTTGATTACAATGTGCCTTTGAGTGTGTCTCCAAGTGTACATGAGTGTTTCTAAGTGTGTGCTGGGGTGCTACCGTGTAACTTTGGAGTGTGTTGCCTGTGGATGAGTGAGTGCCAGAACGTGTGTGCCTGGGGTGTTGCACTGTGCTTTCCTGCATGTCTCTGGGTGTGCCTGGTGTGTTTCTGGTGTGTTTGCTCGTCCGCGGGGCCATGTCACTTTTCTGCCAGTCTCCTGCGTGTATGTGTTTCTGAGATGCACATCTCTGTGGGTCTCAGCGTCCGTAGGGGAGTGAAGGTGTATGTGAGTATGTGTGTGTGTATGTGTGTGTGTGTGCAAACGCAGCTGAGAGGCTCCAAACAGAAAACACTTCTGACCTTTAGAACTTCTCTCCTGCCTGCTCTTCAGGCTTGAACTGGCTCGTGCTGTGCAGCTGCTGAGGGCCGGTGCTGCGATCGGGCCAGCTCTGGGTGACACGCCGGGGTGTTGGTGTTCGTTTTCCCGTGTGTCTTACATCCAAACCCCCTGTATTCCCCTGCCCCTGGCTCCCTCAACCCCCACAACAGCCCAAGTCTCTGTCGCCAGAAGCCTGCGCCTTCGGACTGTTGCTAAACAAACACTCACAGATGTTAGGAGTGCAGGTATAATTTCAGGCAGGAGGTCTACATGTCGGCAGCCTAGGATGAGGCACCAAGCATCTCCGTGGCACTGTTTCTAATTAGGAACAACTTGTTTTCCTTAAATAAACAAATCAAGAGAGGAAAGAAATTGCCTGAGATTAATGGCTCCCTGGAGCAGGTCCGGATGTTGGGAAGGTGGGGACGGGGTCTACACATGTTACTGCTGAGGGTCTCTTCCAGATTTTGACCAAGAGCTGATGAGGCAGGTCCTGAAGAGAAGCTGGTGAGGCAGGGAGGGCAGGGCAACGTGAGGCCCCTTTGCAGGGTTTGGCTGGTGTTTGGTTATTGGGGTACATGCATCAACGGCCCCAGCTTCTCCTTTCTCGCTGAGCTCACTCCCTCAGCCAGGCAACTTCGTCATTCTTCCCACCCAAGGGACAGGCAGGGTTTATGTTCCTGGCCCTTCACATTGGGTTTGGCCATGTGGCCAGCTTTGGAGCTTCAGGTGGAAGTGACAGTGTGCTCATTCCAAGGCTAGGACTCAGGAAACCGTGCCTGCTTTTGCCGTGGCTAGGAGGAGAGTTCCTCCAAGGTAGCCATCAGCCCCCTAGGCCTGGCCCAGAATGATCCTAAGCCCAAAGCTCAGTGCAGAGCCCAGCTCAGCCACAATCAGATTCGCTAAATACACACCTCTCACTGCACGTGACTGGGGTGCGGTGGTTGTTTGTTATACGCGCTTATCGTGGTTACAGCTGACCGATGCAGTCCCAAGCAGTCTGCCTTTTCTCATCCTCCAAGTGGTGCTCACTCAGAACTGCCCAATGACCACCTGTACGTCTCAACGTGGCTGTCCCATCCCTACCTTGCTTCCTGCTCATCCCAACATTAGCAGTAATAATAACGACGATAGATGTCTGTGGAGTGCTTACCAGACACCACGCCCCATGCCTGAGGCTTTATAGATCTCCTGTCGCTTACTCACAACAACCCTTTGAGGTCGCTTCTCTTACAACCTTCTGTTATCATCTGTGAGGCTCAGAGGTATGCTGGCTTGCACAGGTCACACAGCCCAGAAGACACATACCTGGGATTTGTACCCAGATTGCCGGCCATCAGAGACCATGTTTTTAACCATGATGCCACATTGCAACCCCCCTGTCCCCCCGCGGCAGGCTTGTCTGACATACTGACACCCTAGCATACATTCCGCATTTTCCCCTTTACTCACCTGGAGGCAGGAATGACTCTTCCATAGAAGTGGAAGTGTCTCTTTGGGTAGGGTGTGTGGTGAAGGATTTGCTCATTCATCCACGTGTTCGTTCATTGAGCATCAGTATTTGCTGACACTTGGTATTTGCTCAGAATCTTCTAAGGGTCATAACTCTGTGCCGGGCACTGAAAATACAGAAATGAGAGAGCCCAGTTTTGTCTTCAAGGAGCTTATGGTCTGGAGAGGAGGCAGGAGAACCTGGGCTCTGGAGGCAGATGACACAGGGAGCTATGGCCACCCTCCCACCCCCCGCCAGGAACATCCCCACCACCCTACCTCACCCCACCCGGGTTGTTGAAGGGATCAAAGGAGATCATGCTGACCGAGCCCTTCACACAGAGCCTGGCAGGTCGGAAGCAGTAACCCTCCTTCCTCTAATTCTTTCTCTTCCTTTTCCTTCTTACGGAGGAAACGGTGGAATGTCACAGCCAGAGCTACATTGGCATGGAACAAACCGGAGGCCACGGGATCCCAAACCGGGATTCCGGCCATCCTGCTTTGTCTGAAGCTGAGAGGTACTCCGGAATGGGTGTTTCAGTGCTAGTACCAGGAGAGTCCTGTGCAAACCAGTGAAAGTGGTTACCCTAGTGCCCCGTGTCAGACCCAGCTTGGAATGATTGAATGATTGACAGACTGGGGCCCATGGGCCAAATCCGGCTCCCTTCCTGGTTTTGTAAGTGAAGCTTTACTGGGACACAGCTACACCCACTCATTCCTAGATTGTCTGTTTTTCAGCTGCAACTGCCGAGTTGAGCAGCTGTGACAGAGAGCACGTGGCCAGCGAAGCCTAAAATGTTTACTACCTGGCCCTTTACAGAAAATACGTGCTGCCCTCTGAGCTAAAAAATCCCAGCCGGGGTCCTGGGCCTTGGCCAAGAGAGACAAGGCTAGAATTCAATGTCCTTGGGTCAGTCACCATGGATGAGGCTCACATCTGTCCCCAGGAGGGGAGACCAGGGGGTCGGGAAAGGCGCAGCAACTCCAGAGACTTTGGGAGCTGGGAGAATTCTTAGACAGGGAGATGGAAACCCAGAGAAGGGTAGAGACGTCCCAAGGCTGCCCAGCCTGTGTGAGGCAGGTGATGCTGGTCCAAACACCCAGAGATCCAGAAGGACCACTGTGCGCCCCTCCCAGCCCCACCTCCAACAAATGCGTCCTGGAGACCCAGCACACTTCTCGTGTCCTGATGTGCAAGTTTCTAGCTCAGCTTCCAAATATGGCATTTGCTGGTGCCTTTAAATTCTCCGCGTTGTCCTGTGAGTGCTGGGTGAAGAGAAGAGCCCCTGGGCAGGACGTGAAGGGTCCTCGATCTGCTGCCCGTTGACTGACGGAGTGGTCTTGAACAAGTCTCTGCTCCTCAGTCTTCCCACCTGTAGAGCAGGAGAGGAGTTACATATAACCGCTAAGAACCTTTCCGGTGTGTCCTTTTACGGTCCCATTTCACAGTAACCCCCAAACCTTAATAATACCTGTTGGCCTCTGCAGCAAGGTGGTCCTGCAGGGCCCTGATCCTCCTGATGATGGCAATCGCCATCACCCTTGTGGCCTCTGTTTGTGGGTGTTCCCAGTGCCAGGCACAGTCATCAGAGCTTCCCTTCACCGAGTTCTCTCACTGAGTCCTTATGAGTTAAGAGACCTTGGTCTCTACTTTACACATCAGGTCACGGAAGCTCACAGAGGTTCAGTCAGGTGTCGAGGGTCACACCGTCTGTAAGTGGCAGGGCTAGGCTTTGAACCCAGGTCTGTCTGACCCCAAAGCCTCTGCACTCAGTCTCTCCTCCCTCCTGTCTTCCCCCTCTGTGGTGTCACCACTGTCTCTCCCAGGTGGAGGCGATGAGCTGTTTTGGGGACCCCTCAGAGAGGAACCCATTCATCTCCGTCTCATTTGTTAATATGAAAGTGACATCAGCCAAGCCAGGGTCCTTCGTCACAGGCCTAGAGATGGCACACATGGGTCTGCCACCAAGGCTGCAGTCTGGGTGGGCACGAGGGACTGCGGATGGCTAAGGGGTCCCCTCCAGGACAACAAACAGCAGATGACTCAAGAAGGGTAGAGGCACCAGGCTCTGGCTTTGTAGATTCACAGACAATCCCTGAACCTCCAGGAAGCTGGGGCCACACAACATTTGCCATGATGAACTGTGTGGAAGTTTCTGGAGATGGCAGATCACTCATGTTTCTCTGTCTCTTGTGTTGTCCCCAAGGTGAGTCCCCTTTGCTGAGATGGCCCCGATTTCTCCCTCATGGATGTCCATGTACAAGTCCTTGGCCTGGGCCCTTTGCTGTTTGAATGCCCACCTTGTGAGGCAAGGAGAAAATTCAGAGTCTGAAACAATCAGACTTGCTTTCTTTTTCACAAAGCTCTTAAGTGTGTCACCGCGCGGCAGGCTGTTTGTCCTGGAGACTCGGCTACTGAAAGGCAGGAACAGACAGTCGTCCCATCACATTGTCCCAGCGTCCATATCAGAAAACGTGCCTTCACACAGAGCCCGTTTACTCTTACATTGTACACCGTTCCGATAAGCTCGGTGACCTGATTTCCCAGCCGAGTAGCCCGTAGAAGGGACAAACTAGAAGTGCGTAGGACGGTAGGACAAGCGCAGTGACAGCCGTTGGCAGCTTGAGAACCGGAGCACAGGTGAAAAAGTGGTAAAAATAAGACGCATGAAAACAAAGAATCACAGTGGCAGGGGGAGGGTTTAACGCAGAGGTCAGATGGCCCCCTCCTCTCGGGAGCGTGTTTTCATCTCCGTGTTACAGAACAGTGTGACCAGCTAGAGAACAGTGTACAACAGCCCTCCCTTATCTGTGGGGGATGCTCCCCAAGATCCCCAGTGGATGCCTGCGACCACGAACCCTATATATTCTGTTTTTTTTTCCGGTAATACGTATCTATGATAAAGTTTAATTTATAAATTAGGCAATTGCACGGATAGAAGATTCATGCTTCACTGTAGATTTAGCAACCTTGGCGTTTGATTTTCTTACATTATTAAGTCAAGAATGTTCACCTTTTCAACTTAAAGGAAAACACTTGACGACTTCTCTTGGGCGTGTCGGAATGGCCAGCATCACTGCGCTGGTGCTTTGGGGGCATAATTATATCAAACTAAGGTGACTTGAGTGCAAGCCCTGCCAATCTGATCTGTGGACAACCACAAAGTGACTCACAGGCAAGTGGCATGCAGAGCCTGGAACCACTGGACAAAGGGACGGTTCACATCCTGGGCTGGAAGGAGCAGGACAGCGTGAGATTTCATCACGCTGCTCAGATGGTGTGCCATTTAAAACTTAGGAATCGTTTACCTTCTGAAATGACCCATCTACAGGGACCGCCATTGACCGCGGGTACCTGAAAGCATGGCAAGCGAAGTCGCGAATGAGACAGGGTGGGGGCCGCTGCAGTGCGCGATGTGCTGTGTGTGGAGCAGCGCAAACGTTGCCGGCTTCTGGGAGAGCCCTGAGCCTCAGTCGCTCCCCATTCAGGAGGCAGGGGGAAGGGCAAAGAGTAATTCATTGTACAAGACATTTTGATCCCACGGTTCACTAAGTGTTTCCGCGCGTGATGCCTCAGGTGCCTGGAAAATTCACTTCCGCGGAGCTCTTCATTTTTCAGTGTTGAGTAAGTGACATCTTTCTGCACCTAGAAGAGGATCGGGCAGGTGCTCAAGAAATCAACATTCCTGGCAATCAGACCAGGGGTGCAGATGCCGGCCACTGACCCACAGCCAATGGCTCGATCTCGGGCCTCAGTGTTCCCAGCTGTACAGTGAGGGCAGCTGCAGGTGATGAGCTGGTGCTACTGCTGCTGCAAACCAAACCGTCTGTCTGTCTGTGCTTGGCCGTGGGCTTCGGGCTCGTGACATTTGCTTCCATAATTCACGGGCAGGCCAGTCACTGCAGAAACCAGTTTAGAGAGGACTCTGAGATGCATCATATAAGCTACATCTCTAAGTGACTGCCAAGAGGAAAAGCATCTCATGCTGGGGGGTCGGGAGGCACGATTTAGGGCATTTAAAGGGAAGGCTTCCCCAAGAAAGGGAAAAATGAGGTGGAATCTGAAGGATGCTGGGACTAACCAGGTGAGGATGGGGAGATAGGAGAGACAGCATGTGCAAAGGTCCTGAGGTGGGAGGAAGGTGGCATGAACCAAGGACACAGACACCAGAGCTTTGGGGCAGGGAAGAGCTGGCACACGATGAAGTGGGCACTCTTGGTGCCTTGTGTGCCCCATAAGTGTTCTGCTCTTTATCCTCCCAGTGGTGGGAAGCCTTATAGAGACTCTAAGTACAAGGAGTGAAATGGTTCAGTTAAACCCTGGCCAGAGCAACAAGAAGAAAGCTTGCACTCACATGAGGCGGGAGCCCATTGAAATCCCTACAAAGAGGGAGCTGGGTGGGCATCAACGATTTCAGGTTTTCAGCCTCATCCTGCAAAACACACAGCCTTCCAAGGGAGAGGTGAGCTTCGGAAAACAGAGCCAACAAGTGAGTTGTTTAATGCGCTTCAGGTTGATGAAACACCCCTCTCTTCCATTGGCACCGGATGGTCTGTGTGCCATTGTAAGTTTTATTAGAGATTTTTTTTAAATTAGAGTTTATTTATTCTTTTTTGAAATGCCAGCTGGGTTTGATAAGACAGAATTTAACAATGGCACTGGGGAAATGCCACAGAAAGCTTCGATTTTTCTCCTTTTGGCATCACCATGCCACCGCCCCCCCCCCTTCTCCCTCCGTGGCCTCCCCGAACACGCCACACCACAACACACCGGCAACTCCGAACATGTGCTGTTTCTAAACTCCCCATCTCTCAACTCCTAGAGAAAGAAGGACAGCCCTTTAAGACACCAGGATTTCTAAGCTAACCACTTTGGGTTTAGGGCAAATCTTGCTCAAATCCAGGTGCTACCAGTTCACAGCTGCATGGCCTTGGTGATTTACTTCAACCTCCTTAGCCTCCAGTTACTCATGTAAAATGGAAATCATGGTGGTCTTTATAGTCGTCAGGATTCTTGGTTGTAAGAGACAGAAAATCCAAGTTAGATATCAATACACTCTTATTCTGAGACATAAAAGGAAATGGATTGGCTCATGTAACTAGTAACAGCTTCAGGCTTGGCTGGATCCAGGAGTTTGACAATGTTATAACTGTCTCTTTTTCTCTTCCTCCTGCCTGCCCTCCCTGCCTCCCTCCCTCCAAGTTTTTTTTTTTTTTTTTGACTCTCCTTTTCTCTTTGGGCTTCCGTCTCAGACTGGCTCTGGCTCTCTTCTTCTGGGCTCAGATGCCCATCAGCAGCTCCATGCCTACATTGTGCCAGCTGCAGGCTCAGTTCCAGCAGGTCCTGGAATTGAGCCCTGGGGCCCCCTGGAGCCAGTCACCATAGCCAGGGAATGGGCTATGTTGTCGGGCCAGATTGAGGTAATATGACCAGCCCTGGAGCCTCATGGGGGGTGAATGGCCTTTTGCTGCTTCCTGAGTCACAAAGACCAACAGTGGGAGAGGGCTGGGTTCACAAAGGAAAATCAGGACCCAGAGAACAGAAGAAGGAAAAGTGAATGCCGGTCAGACTAAAGTGATGAATTAGCAGGCTGTCTAGTCCTCACTCGGAGGGTGGTTACCAAGACGCAATGAGCAGAGGCGTGCAAGGGTTTTAGCAGCAACCCCAGGATGCCATGTACTCAGTAAGAGCTACCTGTTATTACTACCATGCTGATGACTGTTATCGGCATGGCGATTGTAGTGGCCAGACAGGGGCCCTGCAAGTATTCAGGGCAATGGGAGACACTTAACAACCAGAAGACTCAGCCGGGACGTCACACAGATGGATGCCGGTGAGCCTTGGACCTGTCCCTTCCCCTCTGGCTTTGGCTGCCGAAAGCCACTGTGCCCCACCTCAAGGGCCACTTCACCGGCTAAAAGCTGTGATGGTTTCAAGGTAGCAGAGAGAGATTGCAAGTCCAGATGCTTCCAGGGGCACGCAGGCACCTGAGGAGGGAGGCAGAGCAGTGGGACAGGGGTGAACCAGAGACCAAGTGCCTTGTTTGGAGGAGCAGAGGGGCATTCCTGCTCTAGTCCCCAGCCCTCTGTCACTGAAAATGCAAGCCCAGGGTGACCTTGCCTCTTGATAGTTTTTCCAAGAGAATTCCATGTCTTTTTGTGAAGTCCCCTTGATTGTAAGTGTTGGCCACCAATCCAGGCCATTGTAAAACAGCAGGACAAACCAAACAAGGGTGTCTACTGGCGCCGTGGACCAGGGCTGTGAGGCCAGGTCTTGCCAGCCTAAGGGACATACAGCCTGTCCAAACCGTAGAGAACTCACGTGGTGGATGACCTCGGAAGACACACCAGTCATTGTTCTAGAAACCTGCGTCACGTGCTATATGCTGTGAGCATCCTCTTGGACGGCCCTGGGCAGATCTTTTAACTCTGAGCTGCACCATTTTTAACAGGCTCCGTGGACAGGATTCAGCAAGAACTTCAAAGCAGTTCACTTTGCAGCCTGAGACCATTAACGTTCTCCGTTCACACTGCTTCACACTGTTGGTTTCCTGGGATAAAACTTCTGCCCAGGCTGAGAAGGTGACTCAGCCACCACCCTCCCAAGCGAGGGAAGGTTTGATCCCGGCTCTGCCACTCTCTGTTGCGTGACTGAGGGCAAGTCACTTTGCCTTTCTGAGCCTCAGTTTTCTCGTCTGCAACAGGGGGTCCTCTTTGCTCTTGCCTCCTGAGGAGATGTTGAGGACACGGTAGGAACTCGACAAAGCTTTAGCTCCTCCTACAAAAGTCCCGCGCCAGCAGCCTGGGCAGAGGGAGATTGATGGTCATGCTCTGGGTATGTACTGAGCGCTCACCTGGTGCCAAGCCTTTTCCCAGCACAGCCCCCTTTTCTACGCACATAGGCCCTGAGGGCGGGGGCTTTACTATCACTGTCTCCTTTTTCCTTCTTTTTTTTTTGCAGACAGGGACACTGAGACTCTCAGCAGTAAAGGGATCTGCTGAGGTCACAGAGTTAGACATGATAGAGCTGAGGTTTGAAGGCCAGCATGCCTGAATCCAGGGGTCCTACCTCTTGTGAAGGGCCCCGTCTTCTAAAGGCATCAGTTGCATCCACACAAACCCATGGGTGCCAAGGGTCTCAGAGCAGTGCAGTCCCAGACCCAGCTCTGCTACCAACTTGCTGTGTCGCCTCGGGAGGCTTTCTTGACCTCTCTGGGCCTTTCCCCCAGCTCCTTAAACTCACCTTGCTTCCTTCCACCTCAGGGCCTTTGCCCATGCTGTGCCATCTGCCCAGAGCACTTCCCTCTCCATCTTCCCTTGGCCAATCGCAGCTCCTTCACATCCCGGGTGGAGCATGGCTTCTGAGATTCCTCTGCAGCTCCCCCCCCTGGACCAGGTGGAGCCCCCTGCCATGAACTCTCCACGCTCTGTACCATGCCTTCGGCATTTGTGATCACAGCACTGCTGCGCTGATCTAGCTAACCTGTGTCTCTTCTACCAGCCCGTCACTTTGAGGGGGTCGGGCAGCCATTTAGCTCCTTCCCTGTGCTCACAGTCTAAGCCTGCCGCATGCAAACACCACCAAGATGGGGTGATTAACCGGAATTGAGAAGGAGGCTTGAGGACACTCTCACACGCCGCTGGCAGGAGAGGGAGTTAGTACAGCCACTTTGGAAAACCACCTTGCAATGTTTACTAAAGCAGCACGATACTCTTCCACTTCGAGACAGAGACTCACAAGGGAGGCTACATATGTAATAGGCATAATGGTGAAAAACTTCGAGGTGGGGCGGCTGAGTGCCGAATACCCCTGGTGGTGTAACAGACAAGTGGCACGAGGTCCCCTCAGGCCATGACAGTACGAGGCAGTGAGAACGAGCAACCTACAGCTACGCGCCGCGAAAGGGTCGGGCGTGCAGAAGCTTCGGCGAACAAAAACGCCACACAAAAGAGCATATGCTGTACATAGAAGGTTAGCTCCAAAAAGCTCAAAGTAGCAGCTAAACTGGAGTGTTTGGGGATGTGTGCATGCTGAGGTGGGGTCGTCATAGAGGGAGACAAAGAGGAAATGCTGAGGTGGTCAGGGCAGTGGTCACTGTGGGTGGGAAGGAGCAGAGAAGGGGCTTTGGGGGGCTGGCCTTGTTCTGCTTCTTGCCCTGGAAGGTGGTTACTTGGGGGCGTGTTAGTTAATTCATCAAATTATACATTTTACTTTATGTTTTCTTTTGTATGTGGGCCATGGGTCCCATGACCCCTGTGTCCCTCCCCCAGATACTTACTCCTGGGGAGGACCCCACCTGGACCACATCACTCAGCCTCATGCTCAGAGGACATCCCAGGCCATCCCGTCTTAAGCCAAGTTACCCTCTATTTAGCAGAGAGGTCCTGTGCCCTCTCTGTCCGGCAAGCCCTCGGGGATCCAGATTCACAGGTTCACAAACAACCCAAACTGCTTTTGTCTCGGCCACCTCATCAGAGGACACAACTAGCTCCTTTTTCAGAATGTGATAGAAGTGGACGGTCAATTGCCCCAGGAGAAAATAAAAAAAGAAAGAGAAACATTTTCAAGTTTCTAGTTTTGCAGCCCTTTTTTTTTAGCAAGCTACCAGCAGCCGGGGAGATAAGGTGTCCTGGATGGAAGGTCAGATAACAGGGCTGGGGCAGGGGTACGTATGAGGACATAGGCTCCAAAGGGGGGCAGCTGAAGGTCCAGGACAAGTAGGTCATTGGACTCAGTGCCACAGTCATTCTCCTGCGGCCTGACCTCCCTTTTGGTGCAGACTGGAGGGTGGGCCTGGACCCTGCGCTGGAAACCAGGCCCTAACTGGAGCGCAAAACTGCCACGGCCTGAATGGGTCTGTGGAGCCCGAGTCAGGATGGGCTGGGCTTGGGGTCTCCCAGGGGCTTCCAGAAGTGTAGTTAATGGTTTTGGATTATTAACTCCTTGATGAGGAACTTTATTCTTCTACCTATTAAAAAAACATCTGTAAATCTCCCACTTACCTTTCATTCAACAAATGTGTTGGGCTCACCTTGGACTGGACTCTGCTAAGCATCAGGGATACAGTTAGAGGGACCAATCGGTTTTGGTTTTCCCTGGGATTTTCCCAGTTGCAGCACTGAGAGTCTTGGCAGCCTGGGAGCCCCTCAGTCCCAGGCAAACCTGGACGGTTGGCCTGTGATGAATAAGACTCTCCTGATGCTCACCCAGTGGAAAAGGCAGGAAATGACAAACCAGCCCATCAGTGCTTTGATGAAGGAAGGGCAGGGTGCCGTGAAAGCCCGAGGAGGCCCCTCACCCAGAGGAGGGTATCTGAGAAGGCTTCCTGGAGGAGGTGGCATCTAGAGGAACCAAGCCCTTCTGGAGGAGAAGGGTCAGGCAGGAGTGAAGCGGGGCGGCGGCGGGGAGAAGAAGACGGAAGTCCTGACAGGTGGGAGAGATGAGAGCCTGCTGGGTGTGAGGAGGTGAGTCAGGTGCACTGTGATCAGGTCATGGTAGACCTTTTGGGTCAGGGCGGGCACCCATTGGGCTTTTGGTAGCCCTAGGGATTCAAGAAGAGAGGTACCAAATTTCTATATAAAGATTGCTCTGGCTGCTCTAGGGAGCCGAGGAGGGATTGACGGGGTGGCAGGGGGGAAAGTTAAGAATGGACACAAAGAGACCATCGGGTCGGGCCACTCAGTAATCCTTCCAGCTGCTCTGACCAGAAGCCCCAGAGTCATCTTTGACTCCTGTCTTCCTCTGTGACCCCACATAAGCTCTTCAGTCGTCCCAACCCTGTGTCACCACCCCTGTCCCCACCCCTGGCATCCCCCTGCCCCACTCTGTCACCTTCTTCTCTGCTTTCGGTCCACAGTGCTTACCACTTCTAATGTACACACAGCTGACCTACTTCATTCACTCTCTGCTTCTTCCCTGTAGAACAAGGCTTCTCGGCCTGGGCGCGCTTGGCGTTTCAGACCGGATCCTTCCTTGTGGTGGGGCAGCACTAGGCATCGTAGGATGGTGAGCAGCATCTGACTCCAGGAGCACTTCCCCCTTCGTTGTGACAAGCAGAGAACCGTCGCCAGGCACACCCACATGCCTCCTGGGGTCAGAGGAGGGAGGCAAAATTGCCACCTGTTTAGTCCGTGGGTTTGGACCAGTCGTAACCCATTCCCTGGGAATGAGCAAATTGCTACCCCTCCCGAAGACACGGGTCCTGTTAGCTAAGAAGAGGAAAGGGGATGTGTGAGGGTAGGTAAACAGTGAATGCCAGACACTACCACACAGAGCTCCTGCCTGCCTGCCTTCCTTCCTTCCCTCCCTCTCTCACTCCCCTACTTCCAGAAAACTTTATCTACCTTGTGTGCAAACACAGGCAGCCTGATCTGGGATTTGGCCCTCCGGATATAGTTTTCAGACCCTTGGGGGACAAAAGACCAACCAACCAACCACCCTCTCCTTCCTGAGATAAAACGCTTCCTTTAAGGCCGGAGCTGTCCTGTTTGTTTGCTACCTCCTTTGTATGTTGTTAGCCACATAGTAGATGATAACTCCCTGCTTTTAAACCTTTTTACCCTTATTTTTTCCCAGTTTTTTTTCTCTTGGTAAAATATACATAAAACTTGCCATCTTAATTGTTTTTGAACAGACAGTTCAGTAGTATTAAACACACTCGTATTTTGTGCTGCCGTCACTGCCATCCATCCCCGGAGCTCCTTTTGTTGGGGCTTCTTCACCAAAGGTGGGTGAGCTATGATCAGCTGGACCCACGCTCGCAGTTTCCATCCAGGGAAATCGATGCCCAGAGGGAAAGGGACTTGCCGAGGGCCATAGCCAGTCAGCATCAAAGTCAAGATTAGAATCTTGGCCTCACTCTGCCCAGGTGCCCCCAGCCAAGTGGCCCTCCCAGGCATTTCCCAGAATTCCTTCCACACAAAGATACCACATAAATATTTAGTGACCGCTGGGGACTGGGGACTCTATTGAGGTGCTCCCTGGGACTAACCCAGTTCTCTCTCTCATCTCTGGGAGTATTAGAAATGGAATCCTACTCCGCAGGCTAATGGCCGATTAATGGCTCTCTTTGGCCAGATAGCATTTCTCGATTTTTTTTTTTTCTAGAAATTGTGCTGGCCTCCCCTGAGATCCAGCCAGCTCTTTCTAGTAGTTCCCTCCATTCTCTGCCTGCCCTCCCCTGCCCATGCTGGGGCCAGACGGGAGCGATGCTCTGTGATAAGAGGGCTATCGATCCCCTTTCACGGACGTCACCGCCCCGCTGGACCCCTCTCAAGGCGTCTGAGATGCTTCAGTTACCCTCACAATGAGGGCATTTAGCTGGACTCTCCTCCCCCGGGATGCTCAGTGGCAGAAACCGGAGGAAGAGCACAGAGGGGAGAGAGAGAGGCCACAAAACCCAGCAAAACCACCCATTGCGAAGGCGACAGGCTGGGAGAATGAGGCCCGGGCAGCTCTGATTTCAGAGATGCTTTAGAAAGTGCCTCTGCATGGCTTGTTTTCTCCCTTGGTGGGCTGACCAGGGACTGTGCCCAAGGAAGGACAAAGTTAGAGGCCCATTCAGGAAAACCGAGGCAAGGGTCCAACGTGAGCGGGGCGGGTAGGGGCCAGGAGAACAAGGGCTCTGTGTGTTCGTGGGCACAGGGATGTGAGCCCCGGGCTCCCACCGGCCCTGGCCAGGCATGTGATCCGAAATCCGCAGCATGGCTGAGGAACTACGGATGGGGGCTGCGCCGACACTGTGTAAGCAAGCTGTGAGTGGAGCATTGGCAGAGCGACCTGCGGTGAGGAGGTGGGCGAACTCCCCTCTCGGTGGCCGAGCCTGCTGTGGGGTGAAGATGGCCCTCAGGAATGAGCCGAGCCTACCCCAGGACCCCAAGGGGAGGGAGGGCTTAGGGTTTCTTCCACTGGAGACAGAGAAGTGCTCGGAGAAGGGGTTGCAAACTCCAATGCCTTCAGAAGCCAGGCGGGTGACCAAAGGCAGGTGTGTCACACACCGTGGCAAGTGGGGAGCTCACGCCATACGTGACGGCTCCGTTCCCCAATGTTAATCGATGAGCTAGGGCAGTCCGGCTCCTCTGTCCGCTAGCTGAGTAACCTCACACAAGCAGTTGTAGCTTCGTGCCTCAGTTTCCCCATATGGAATATTGAGTTGGTGCTATTACTTACCCTGTGGGGTTGTTATGAGGATTCAATGAGTTAACTCACAAAAGCACGTAGACCGGTGCTGGTTCACTTTCATCTTTGAAGAGAAGCAGAACTCTGGGCTTGTCATCAGAAGCTCCAAATCATTAACTGTGGGCAATGGATCCAAGTAGAAAAGTGAGTAAATGCAAGCTTTCCCTTGGCTCGCTGTAGCCCACAGCCCACAGGCAGGGCTGGCAACCTCTGGCCGAGGGTTTTGGACAGGCGCAGGCTTTGCAAGTGACTTGCCCTGTCTGTGTTGTGTTCGCGTCCCATGGCGTCGGTTGGGAGCCTGGCAGGAAGCGATGACTCACTGAAATTGGGCAGCGAGGCAGCATTCAGTGACGGTGGGGCCGCGATGTGGGGGAATCGCAAGGGACTGTGCATCACTCCAGCTTAGTTATAGAGGGGAGCTGTCACCGCCCCTTGTCCTGGAAAAACAAAGGGCAGGAGCAGTGACAGGAACCAGGAGAAAGGACCTGTGTGGAAAGGGCTGCCTACAGCAACTGTGGTCCTCAGTCGAGGGGCCCCTGAATCCAGAATCCCCTTCATTAATGTCTCTTTCTTTGAATTGATGATGTTCCCAGACTCCCGCCCATCTTCGTCTCCCTTCCGGAATTTTCGCAGAGCTACATGTTTGTCTTTAAATGGGTCCTCCATCAACTCACTGTTTTCCTTGCTTCATCCTAAGGGGTAACATATGTAACATCGAGGTTCAATGTTCACTGACAATCTTTCTAACTATTCCCATTAAAGTAATTACGTAACTATTGACATTTAAAGAAAAGTTGGTATGGGAACCCCCTGAAAGTGCCTCATGGAACACTGTGACTACGTATGCCACATGGCGGGGAGCTCTGTATTGCCATGTGAAAAGGCAGATACATTGCCTGGATGTCACATGGATGCCCCAGCCTGCTGCCTGCACTGTGATCGCCCAAGTCAGGGCTCCCCAGAGGATCAGAACCAATAGAAGACACAGAGAGAAAGAGACAGAGAGAGACAGAGATTTATAATTGGCTTACACAGTTACACAGTCAGCAAGCTGGAGACCCGGCCGAGCTGATGGTGTAAGTTCCAGTTCAAATCCAAGTGCAAAGGCAGAAGAAGACTAATGTCTTGAATACAGTGAGGCAGACAGCAAGTTCTTCCACAGCCCACCTTTTTGTTCTATTCAGGCCTCCGGAGGATTGGACCAGACCCACCCACACACTGGGGAGCGCAGTTGGCTTTCCGCAGCCCTCCAATTTAAACGTTAGTTTCACCTGGGAACCCCCAGAGAGTAATGTTTGACCAAATGTCTGGGCCCCCCACCGCCAAGTCGAGTGGACACACAGAATGGGGTGTTGGGGAAAGGGCTCTGAGAGAGGAGAGATGAGACCTGGGTTTGGGTTCTGGGTCTGCTCTGTGACACTGGTGTGACTCAGGTTTCCCTGTCTCCTGGGTCTCTGTGTCCTTGATAAGGACAGTTCCTCTGGTTCTCCCTAGTGCAGACATGCTATGCCTCTGCTGTTAGCTCACTTCAGTGATGAGAGACCAGACCGTGGGATAAGCAGGCGTTGACACGGACAGCTGGAGTACGAGGTGCTGCTAGAGGTATCAGAGGGGTCTGCCCGCCCCAGGACCAGCATCACCTGTTCTGGTTGGGCCTCACCCTGTGCACACATCGATCGTGGCCCTGGGGGGAGACCGAGGTTTCCTGAGCCTTGTAGCCACCACGCCTGGTCTAGAATAAGGCCCGAGTATATTATCTGGTTGTTGAGTGACGGGTTGACTGACAGAAGAAAAGGCAGTACAATACACCTGATAGTCCCAAGAGCTCAGTGCTTACTGAAAGGCCCCTCAAAGGACTGGACACCCCAGAAAACAGTGGTGAGCAAGCAAGCAGGCCCTGAGTCCAAGGTGGGTTCAAATCCCAGAACCGCCCCTTAGCAGCTGCCTGATCTTGGCCAAGTTATTTTACCTGCCTGAGCCTCAGTGGCTTCGTCTGTGCAATGGCGATAATAATAGAACCCAGTTCGTAAGTCCATGCTGAGATTTAAGTGAAATATTCTATGCAAAGGTCACAGCCCAGTGGCAGGAGTGTAGTCAGCAGTCACCACTCCATTAATGATAGCCGCCTCCCATGGCTGTTAGTGTTGTTACTGTCTTGCCTCCCGTGTTGTAGAGATGTGGAGACGATCCAATAACACCCCAGGCCTCTCGGGGCCATGTGGAGGGGGTAGGTAACTGCAGGAGATGCCCCCACACCTGAGGATGCTTACAGGCTTCTTTGAAATATACCTTGACTCCCCCAGACCAACCCTCCCCCACCGTTCTGCACCAACAAGCGGAGTGGTACAGCTCAAAACATTGTTCAAATGGAATATTTTGAAACTGCTTTTCAGATAGCTCTGAGATGCTTGCAAAAACTCTCAAAGTCCCACAGAAAATATAATTGCTCATTGGCTTCACGTTGCGTGGATAGATTGTCGGATGGAGAGAAAATGGAGGCGTTAGATTCAACGCATCTCGGAGAGGAGGGGAAGGGGCGTGTGCAGGGCTCCACTCTGCAGCTTGTGACCTGGTAACCTCAGAGACAGCCATTTAGGACCTCGGGGCTGTTTCCTCCTCTGGGCCATGAGTCACTCACAGGTTAACCAATCAGGTTAGCTCAGCACCTGCTAGGCCTCACCAATAGCAGCTGTTAAAACTGTTTGAAACAAAACTTGGGAAGCGGCTGGCACGTAGTAGGAGCTTCTTTGTCGATGTTAGTTTCCCCGTACGTGGGAAGGGAGATCTGTGGGTGAATTTTGGTTGGATTTGAGCAGAGCCTTTCTAAGAATGGGGTGACATGCAGCTTGCTCTGCATATTTTAGGAGCCGGCATGTTGAAGAATCTGGTTTGACAGACTGCTGAGTTCCGTTGAGGCGGACAGGTGTGGGTGCTGGGTATCAAGGAATCTTATCTTACTGAAGCCCACAAATTCTGGTGTGCCCAAAATAGCAACTTTATTAAATATCTTTAAATGAATTCAAATGAGTCTCGACTGGGTTGCAAGAAACTTCATTTCTGTCATTCCCGGGGCTCGCCCATGCCAAGATGGATGGATATCCCCAGAAACTTACCCCACCTCCTGGTCACCGGCACACCCCAGTCACTCATCCTGCATGTTTCTTTCAAGTCTGGAAACTCTGCCATTTCTGGCTTGGCTCGCGGGAACCTGTGCCCGGGGTGCTATTTCTGGCACCAAGGGCCCAACCACTCCCCTCTGGCGCTGCCAGGACCTGCTTCCAACCCCTGGCCAGTTCCTCGTCACAGAGAAATCACTTCCTCGCCTCCATTGTCCTTCCCAAGACCGCCCCGCAGGCTCATAACCTTTCAGCAGAGTTTGTAAATGGACTGTTGTGAGACTGAAGGAGGCCCCCCCACCCCACCCCACCCCCCATGTTTCACTTTGCCTGCTGGGTTTGTTTGTTTAATAGACTTCACTGGGGAGGGGCCAGCATGTTAGGCTTACAGAAACATGGAGCACAAGGCACAGAGAATTTCCATAACCCCTTTCAGTCTTACTCCCTGCCCCTCCCCCAGCTTCTCCTATGATTGACGTTTTATGTTAGTGTGGTTATTCGTTAATGACTAATAAGCCGGTATTGACCCGAAGTCCATAGTTTACCTTAGAGTCCACTCCGTGTTGTACATTCTGTGGGTTTTGACAAATGTATAATGACATGTCCACCATCGCTGTGCTCCATGGGCATAGTTTTCATGCCCTGCAAGTCCCCTGTGCTCCCTCCCTGCCTCCCCTCCAGCTCCTGGCAACCACTGGTCCTTATACTGCCTCCATGCTTCCGTCTTTCCCGTATTTTTTAAATTAATTAATGTATCTTCCAAATTTTAAAAAGTGGAATATTTTCTATAAAAACCCAGCTGTCCAACATCCCTTGAAAAATTGGCGTCTCCCAGGTAATGCTGGACTGGAGCTGAGAAGCAGGTGCTGCCCACTCAGAGGGGCGTGGCCTCTCCCATCCTGTCTTCCCAGTCAAGGTACCTAGGAGCCCACTCCCTTCCATGGCCCCGGCCAGCACTAGAGTTTTCGACCCTGCTCTGGCATCCTGCAAAGACCAGAACAGCCTTTGACTGATGGATGGCTTCTCATCCCTGCCCTGCAAATATGTCCCTGAGGCCGTGTGCTGTGACAAGCCTAGCCACCTGCTGGAAGTGGGGATGGCATATAGGAAACACACACACATTAATTCCTCTGAAAATTGTCCTGCACCCCCTGGGAGGCTCCTCTGAGGCCACTCCGTCCCCCAGCTGCAGGCCTGTCCGAGGCTGGAACAAGTCAGCCAGTACCCTACACTCACCCATTTCCTCTGGGCTTTCTGCACAGCCCGAACCAACCAGCCGTCCGAGGCTGTGGGCCCGGCACGGGCTACACACCAAGTCCTTCCGTGGCTGCCACAGCTCTGGGTCAATAATTGATGCTGATGCTGCCATTCACCCCACTGACCTCCTTCCTGGAACATGCCAGGCAACTGGACACCCAGAGATTAAATTGCCCCTGGAGTGGCAGGTGTACAGGGACACTGTGGGAGGTTCAAGGCCAGAGCATCGCCCGAGGCACAGCCAGAAATGAAGATGGTCCATTAATCAGGAGACAAGGTTTTACTCCGGAGGAAAACCTGAGTCCCTAAACAGTGAAACACTACCGGGCATGATGTGAGTATAAACCCCCAGCCTGCCGCCTAACAGGCCCCTGGGCACTCAGGGCCTCCGGGACAGGCTGGCAGGAGGTCAAAAGAGCACCAGGTGCAAGTTCAATATCTTCCTCTTCTGTGCTGTGTGATCTTGGCAAGTTGCTTTGTCTCTCTGGGCCTCCATTTCCATCTCTGGAATGGAGACTCGGAGAGACCAAAAAAAAAAAGAAGGTAGCAATCATGTTTTTCTCACAGGTGAATAAATGGGGTTGCCATACCTCAGTGGGTTCCTCTGTATCTCCTGTCCCAGTCTGGTGTCCTTCCCCACCACACCAACATCCTGCCGACGGCCCAAGTCATCACCCTCAAGTCCCCCCTCTTTCTCGCCATATTTATTCAATCCATAAATATTTACTAAGCAGCTAGGACATGCCAGGCATGGTTCTAGGCACAGGGGACACAGCAGTGAACAGGACAGACCCCACCTCTGCCCTTGTCAGATCCACATCCCATCAATCACCTTCTCTGTATCTCTCACACCTGGGGCCTCACCGCCAACCACCCCGAGCCAGGCCACTTCTGCCTGTTGCCTAGATTCCGGGAACACCCTCCACACTGCAGCCAGAGCTCATCCTGAAACACGCATCTGATCACTAGAGACCGTCTGTGGCTTCCCTTTGCCCCTAGAATAAAATCGAAACCCACGATGCACCAGCCAGTCTTTGCTGCCCCTGCATCTGAGGGAGCCCCTTCCTGTCTCTGAGTGCCTGCCCTGGCTGTTCCCTCCATCTGGTTTCCTTTTCTGAACACAACATCATCTTCTCAGGTATCACTCTTGATGCCTCACTCTCCACCAGCCCTCCTTAACCCTCTCCGTCTCCCCATCACAGCCCTGCTGATAACAGCCAACACACACACGATGCTTTCTGCGTGTCGGGCTCTGTCCTAAGCCTCTTATTCACATTACTGTCTTCAGTCCTCACTACTTCTGTGCCCATTTTACAGATGAGAGAACCAAGGCACAAAGGGGATAGCGGCTATGCTGGGATTCCATAATACACCATGGTTGCCTCTGGCCACTCCAGCCTGAGTCCCATGGAGCAGGGACTCTCTCTTACTTGTCTCTGCATCTGTAACACACAGGGTCTGGCACATAGTAGGTGCTCAAAAAATTCACTAAATAACTGTCTTGCTGACCAAGAGCTAATGATGGTGAAACCCTACTCACAGTGCAAGGGACCACCTGAGTGTAAAGGCTTCTTATTATTCCTCGGGCTCTAGGTTGGTTCAGCCAAGGGAGGAATCAGTCCCCTGCCTCCAGAGAGCCCCTGGTACCCACTGAAGCATCCCCTGCCAGGGAACGTGGGCGTGGAAGGAAGGCCCTTGCCATCATTTGTTTTTCTCATTGTGGACTGGCTTCCAATACAAGCTGCCAGGGGAGTCCAAGGAGTCAGTATTATGGGGGCACTTCTGGCTGCAAGGACTCCTGGGGTTTCCCTCAGTACCGAGACACAGCGCATTTGCTTGGCCGGGGCTCTGCCGGGGGACTTACTGGAGGTAGGAGACACGGGCACGGCAACGTGAGAGCTAAGGCTCCTTACAGCCTGCTAGTTACTTTAGGGGCTCGGCTGGGGGAGGGGGCGGGGGGCGAGGGCTGCTGGGCTTTTGGAGGCCGCCGAGTTTCAGCTTCTTTCAAGACTCCAAGTGAAGGTGAACCTCTCTGGTTCTGCAGGAGGATCACCAGTGGGAAGGGCCAGGCTATTCTAAAGATGAGTTTAGAGCCTGAGGTCTGGGGTGGACAGAGCTTGCTTTAAATGCTTTCCTGGTTACTCTGTAGCTAGAGAGGATGGCGTGACATGACATGACATAGGAGTTGAGATGATATGATATATAATACAACATATAATACTACACCATGCAATAAGCAGCAGAGAGGCGAGATGCCCAAGAGCACACACTTAAGAGGCAGATAGATGCCTAGATTCAAATCCCAGCTTTGCCACCAATGAGCTGCGCGACCCTCGGCTTTGTTGCCTTACCTCTCTGAGCCTCAGTTTCCTCGTCTGTGAAGCGGTGAGATAACTGAGCCCGTCGTCCCCGGGTGCTACTTGGGAGCCTGAATGATGCGCATACAGGGAGGCGGTACGGCGTGCGGTACAGAGAACAGGGTTTGCAGCTGCGCGACACACCACACACGTGTGACTCCAGGTGAGCCTTTCACCTCTGTGAGCCTCACTCTCTTCACCTGTAAAATGCAATACAGCTTCTAATCCACCTGGTAGAGCTGTTATAGGACAGTGTCACACATGTCCTTAGGGACTGTTGTGAGTTGAATTGTGTTCCTATGTTGAAGTCCTAACCTCCCTCCCCACCCCGCCAGGCAAATAGCGCAGGATGTGACCTTATTTGGAATTAGGGCCACTGCAGATGTAATTCACGAAGTGAGAGGTCATGCTGGAGCTGGGTGGGCCTCCTTCTTCCTCTCCTCTAGCTTCTGAGGTGGGCTGCTGGCAGCTTCCTCGGCTTGTAGAAGCATCGCCTTGATCTCTGCCTTCATCTTCTCATGGTGTTCTCCCAGTGTGCATGTCACATCCAAATTTCCCCTTTTTATAAGGACACCAGTCATAGGACCGTCCCCCACCTTCTGGCCCAGGAGAGCATCACCTAAGCTGGTGGTTTGGGGTGTGGGACAAGAGCAAGGACAGAGAGGAAATGGGGTCCATGCTTCTTTCCACTTGGGCCCCATTCTCTTCACATGGGACTCTCCCATCTGCTATGTGGATGAGGCAGAAGTTTGGGGTTCAGTCCAGAGCATGGTGGGGACATCTCCCCAACTTAACTCAGCAGCCCACCACCTTCATGGTTTTTGTCATATTTGCATCTTTTCTTTGAATCGACTTTTTTTTTTTACTGAAGATCGTTTATTGAAGAAGCTAATTTACCTGCAAATATGAAATCAATATGACTTTTCCTAAATAGAGGTTAATCACTACAAGCACTACGAAAAACAGAACAAGGTCGATCAATTGTAGCCAATCACAGTGACTGGCCTGGGGCGGAAGCCTCTCTCTGTCACAAAGGCAGATTGAGGGGAGGTGCTAAAGATGTATTCCCACCAAAGTGAGACTTTTTCCTGATGGCATCAGAGGACTGAAAGACAATCAAAAAGGAATAATCATTTTTTCACTGTGTATTTGAATGTTATTTAATGCTGGAATCTTCTCTCGAGCCAAGGCTGGTCCTACACTTTGGGAAATACTGGGATATTGAAAAGTCTCCAGGTCTGGGGGTCAGACCTTTGAGTCCTGTATTCGCTCTGTAATATTGGATCTGCGACTTCCCCTGTCTGAGCCTTGACTTCCTTGCTGGTACAATGGGATCCTCGGAGCACCTGCCTTGAGGGCCTGCGAGGTGCCCATCCGGGGACCTTGATCTTGGTATTGGTAATGACGGTGATGGGGGCGATCACCCATTTCCGCAGTGCAGTTCTGCTAGGGCTCCTACTCCTGAGCAAAGTCATCTGTTAGCTTCAGCAACGTGCTCTGCCGTTCCGGGTGTGGGGGGGATGTTTATGCCCCTGGGATCCTGCCAAGGTTAAGTGGAGAAAATGGTCCTGGTGAAATTCACATACTTTGTCATTTGCTTGCAGGCACAGACATTAAATCCCAGCCACTGGAGGGTAAACAGGATCTCCCCAGTGCACCTGCTCTCAGGCAGGTGGTGATGTGTTAGGGGCGGCGGTTCCCCAGTCAGACCCATGGGGGCTCCAAGCCCAGTTCTGCTGTCTAGTCTCTGGGTCCTTGGATGTGCCACCTCTCTCTGTCGCAGTTGACTCATCTGTAAATGGGAACATTCACCCCCGCCTCATCGGGTGGTGAGAAGGAATGGAGGACCTAACACAGGAAACACTAGCCAGATATTTAATGGACAAGGACCATTATCATAGTTATTCTTTCTTGAAGGCGCCATGGGCTGCATTTAAAGTCTATGCAGAGCATTCTGCCTCTTACACTTAACAATTATCCCAGGTCTCTGTCTCAGAGAGCCCCCCATACCCAAATTCGATTCCCCCCCAGACTTCTGCCCCCCCTACCCACAGCCCAGAACACGGGTGGTTCACAGACCTGGGTGAGAGTCCTGCGAACAGCTCTGATGCACATAAAGCTGTTTCTATGTTGAAAGTGGCAAAAGCATGACTCAAGTGGGCTTTCTAAAAAGAGAATCACTTATCCTGGCTCACAGACGTCAAATTCACAGGTGTGGCTTGATCCAGGTTCCAGCAAAGACCAGCAGATCTTAGTTTCTCTGCACTGCGACCTCTCCCCAGTCTTTGACTGCCCTGACAGCAGCAAGGTACCCCCAGGAACCCAGGCCCCCTTCTTCTAGACGCCTTAATCCTCAAGAAACCAGCACCTTTCTCTCTCTCGGCCACTCTGTTGGTTCTAATAAG
Organism: Macrotus californicus; assembly: GCA_007922815.1. Classification (NCBI taxonomy): domain Eukaryota; kingdom Metazoa; phylum Chordata; class Mammalia; order Chiroptera; family Phyllostomidae; genus Macrotus; species Macrotus californicus. The sequence continues at coordinate 39,349 of VMDR010000595.1, forward strand.
ATTATCTGTTCCTGCATCAGTCACCATGTGGGAGGGGGAGATGGGCTATGTTGATTGGCTGAGGCCAGTGAGGACCCATTTTTGGAGCTGAATATTGTATCAACGCTACTCGATCCACATTGGCTGGAGCAGATATAGATTCCGCAGGGTACTTGGTGCTGAAGACGGTGATGAGGGGTGAAGGGATGCTGGGGCTGCAATCAACCAATGTGCTGACACCTTTCTCAAGGAAATGACAGGCTTTCCTTTAGAAACCCAGGGATGCTACCAGATTGAAGGAGCATCTCCCCCGCCCCCTTCCCTTCTTCCCACTGCCCTGTTGCCTGAAAATAACAAGGTTGGAGACAGAGTGATGAATGGGGCAAGATTGACTCGGCACTAATTTTGCCTGGAAGGCGTAGCTATTTTGGGCTCCTGCTGAGTCCTGGTTTAGCTTAGCTGGCTGGAGAGCAGGGCTCACAGGTCAAGGGTATAAAAAAAAAGGGAGCAGAAACACAGGCTTGGAGGCAGAAGTCCCACATCCTGATCATGCTCTGCCACTGTCGTGACCCAGAGCCCTCAAGGGGGGGCTTACCCTCCCCCACTGTCCGTACGTCCTCCACTAGGCACCCCCTGCACATCTCGGAGGTCACAGCCTGACTTCTCACCCCAACACTGGGTTGGATGTCCCTCCGTGTTCCTCTGTAGTTTTAAGTTCAATTCTCCAGTGTAATTCTCTCAGTTTCTCAGTGAATGACTTCAGGCAAATTTACCAACCTCCTGTGCCTCAGTTTTCTCATCTGTCAAGTGGGGGTAACATGAGCGGTACCTGTCTCATGGGGTTGTTGCATTGGATAATTCATCCAATCACACTGGATAATTTTTGTAAGCATTTAACACAGGGCTGATGATTCTGAGATCGAGGTAGAATATCAAGCTAGTGAAATGAGGCCTCTACCCCCCCCCACTGTGAAAAACGCACGGACCTGGGATGTCCTATCATTCTCTTTTCTACCTCATTATCTAGAACTGTGCCAGGCACGTAGCAGAGGCTAAATAAAATATGTTGACCAAATGTCTCCGTTCAGTGTGTTCTAGGGAATTCCCCTAGCTCCACTGAGAGCCCAGAATCGCACAATTAGGTTGTCCACAGCTCTCGCCAGAAATGTCAAGTTTGCAAAGTCACTGTGAACTGGGATGGGAGGCTTTCTAGACTGAATGGTGCTCAAATGGCTTCCTTCTTTGAAATGACATTTTTCACTTTCTTCAGTCCCTCCTTCCCCAGCCCCACCCCAGAGCCTCGAAGTTCAGGAAAACCCTGCTAACATGCAAATACCTGCATCTAAGTCCATGAGCACCTCTGTCACTGGCTGGGGAGAGTTGGTGAGGCTGGTAAGGTTTGCAGGGTCAGGGGTGAAGGAATGAAACGTAGAGAGGGCACCTCCCCAGGTGAGAGGAAAGGTGTCCAGGTCTTTCGTTCCATGGTGACTCTATAGAAACTTTGGTGGCATTTGTGCTAACAATAAATAAATAAAATGCCCCGAACAAAGCCCCCTCTGTTGGAACAGCCCAGTCAGACATGAGGGAGGTTATTTCACTTGGCAGCTTCCCCCCCCGGGTGGCCAAGAAGCCGAGGGTGGACAGTGCTGCCTGGGCCGTCTTGCACCGGGAAGGAGAAAGTAAACCTCACAGGGGCTGTGGCCCGTGACTCATTTTCCTGTCCCTAAAGGCATCCTCAGAGCTGTGTGCTGGCAGTGTTCTTTGGCCAAGGAAAATGTCCTGGGTATGCATGCGCATGTGTGTGTGTGTGCGTGTTCCAAACAAGAATCACCTCTCGGCCTTGCCTCTGTATTCTTGTGTCATTGGCTGAGCCGTACACAACTCATTCCTTGGCCTGGTTAAGAAACCTGCTCAAGGTAAGCATGGGAACTCTGCCCGGCACTGTGCTCGGTGTTCACTAACGCACAGTGGGGCAGCAGACGATGATGGTGGTGGTGGTGGTGGTGGTAGTGATGATGATGATGATAGCATCAGTGATGATGGTGACAAAAACAATGACGGTGACAACGGTGATGTGATGTCAGTGTCGGTGATGGTGGTGGTGATAATAACAATGATAGCGTCCATGGTGACAATGACGATGATGATGTGAATGCTAATGTTGATGATGAAGACTGTGAGGACGATGGTGATGAGGATGGGAACAAAAATCTACCGAGCATGACACTATGTGCCCAGCACTCTTCTAAGTGTTTTTATTTAATTCACTAATTTATTCTGTCCTCACCACCGCCCCGTGTGAAAGGGTCTGTTGCACTTAAATCCATCATTTGCTAGTTGTGTGGTACTGGATCCAGTTATTTCATCTCTCAGAGCCTCAGTTTATCTATCCATAAAATAGGGGTAAAAATAGCACTTCTCTGTAACACACTCAATGGTTGGGTAAGTGTTGAAGAGATAAAAGTGATTCTTATCGCTCCTCACTTGATCCTCTCGTCAGCCCTGTGAAGGAGGAAGTATTACTTTGACCCCGAGTTTACAGAATGGTGGGCAGCTTCTCCCAACTAGGAATGGCTGAGCTGGGGTTCAAAGCCAGGTGTGGACTCTCAGTCCCATTAGCTTGCAGAAACTGAGCTGTCCCTGCAGGACGGTTTCTGGTCCCTGGGGTCCCCGGGCTCAGGCAGGGCTCAGAGATCTACACAAGCACTGATAGGTCCCAGAGCAAGCTGGGCTCGGTCACCCCCAGCAGGACCCTTGGTCAGGGTGGCCTGGGGCTGCCCACAGAGTGGGGGGCAGGGTTAAGGCAGGAAGAGGCTAGAGCTCTTGAGTACAAGGAATGTGTCACCTGAGACGTGATCTAGTCTGGACGCCAAAGATAAAAGTTGTTCAGGTCCTTCACCTCCTATGTAAGGGGGCCATGGAATAGCAGGGATGATGCTTCTTGGTTCAGAGTCAGAAGAAGCTAGATATTCTTTCCAACTGTGCAAATCCACAGACTTATATCCGGATTTTCTGAGCCACAACATCCACGATGGCAGCCATTGGGCACTTCATGCGTGGCTAATCTAAATTGAAGTATGCTCTCAGTTTAAAATACATGCTAGATTTAAGTCTTGTTATAAAAAAAAGACTATAAAATAGCTCATTAATAACAATGTTTTATATTTCATGTCAAAACAACATTTTAAGTATATTGGGTTAAATTAAATATATTATTAAAACCAATTTCACCTGTTTTTACTTTTTCTAATGTGGCTATTAGTACATTTTAAGTTATACATATGACTCCCATTCTATTTCTCAGCTCTAGAACTTACAGTCAACTGAGGCCAGTTAATAGCTTGCTTAAGAGTTTCAGGCTTAGTGTCAGACCTGAATTCAAATCTCCACTTACCTACTAACCAGCTGTGTGACCTTGGGCAAGTCGCTCCACCTCCCTGGGCCTTAGCTTCTTCAACTGGAAAATAAAGGTTGTTCTGTGGGTAAATGAAAGATGACGCAGACAATGGTAAACACCTGTGCTGGGCAGGAGGTTTGCATTCCATAACTGAGAGCTGTTATTGTGATTTACTTCACCTGGGACCAGCTGACCTCCCCAGCCCCAAGAACTGTCTTATTATTCATTCCTTCTATGTTCAGAAAGACGTTTGTCTCTCAAACAAACTGCATGATTTTAAATAAGAATTCTCTCCCCTCCCCCTGACTAAATTAAACAGAAAACTATCAGAGACACTGGTGATTATTAATGAGTTCTGCCTTGAGAAAAGACGCACACTAACACTGCATCAATACAATTCCAGCCCAAAGCACAGAATCGTGCCATTGGTGAGGGTTAATGTCCAACTTCTAGGGTTTGGGAAATCCTGAGAGGTCCCATGGGCCCCTATGGTGCCTTCGGGGACCTTTCAGAACCTGGGACTATGGGAAGGGGAGGAGGTCCATGATCTCCTTCAACTTCCTCTTCTAATGGGCAGGAGAACAGATGACCCAGAGCAGTTAGGCAGCCTGGTCAAAGTCGCACGGCAAGGAGGTGGCAGGTCATCTGGCTCCAGGGTCTGTGCCCAGGGCCACTAGCTCTACTGTATCATCACAGCCAATCATCACCACGGCCCTTATTTAAAATGAGGAAACAGGGTCAGAAAGGCTAAGGCACTGGGACCATCACCCAGCTGCAAATAGCAGAGGCTGGATTCAATACCAGGCCTACTGGGCTGAAGAGTGTTCCCCGCCCCCCCAAAAAAAATGTGTATCCATCTGGAACCTCAGAATCGAACCTTGTTTGGAAATGAATGTGATGAGTTAGGAGGAGGTGCTGGATCCCAGCGGGCCCTAATCCGATGATTGGCGCCCTACAAGAAGAGAAAGCAAATACTCGGGGATGAAGAGAGAACACCACGCGAAGGCAGAGGCTGAGATGGGAGTGATGCCTTTACAAGCCGACAGATGTGTTACAAGCAGGTGCTGCTGCCACCAGGAGCTAAGAGCGAGGCACGGGACAGACCCTCCCTCAGAACCTGCAGAAGGAACCGGCCCTGCGCACACCTTGATTTGGGGATTCTGGCCTCCAGACTATGAGAGAACATATTTCTGTTGTTTTGAAATTTGGCAGCTCTGGAAAACCAATACGCCGGGCAGGACGTGTTTGTTGTCTGCTCACTGTAAAAGTCCAGCTGGTCCCAGGGAGCTTTGGAAAGGTGCCTTCCTCCTGTCCCCAGACCCCCCTATCAGCCGTAGCTGCTGTTGAGCCTCCAAGTAGCCCCATGGGCCCTGGGCTGGGAGAAAGGCCGGCTGTGGTTCAACCATGCCATCCTGTCTGTTCCCTGCATTGTGAGTTCTTGCAAATTACCATTTTCAGTTGAAAAGAGGCTCCAGAGGGCTCTTCAGCTGCTCAGCAGGAGATGTGGATGCTCTTGAATTAACATGGAGAAGTGGAACCTTCTATGGCTGATGGCTGAGGCCCCCCTCTGTCTTGTCCCTCAGTCAGGCGTGGCAGGGACAGCAGGTGCCTCTCGGTGGTCCTCAGGACAGTCTCAGCTGAGGCCGGGTCAAGTCACCTGTGTTCTGCATGGCTGTTGGGAAGGGCTCAAGGGACGCTGAATCAGGCTTTGCATTTCTAAGGGGCCAGCAGCCTTCTGACACTACAGAAGAGGGGCCTGAGTGGGTAAGAGACCCAACCTGAGGGCCTGTCATTGGTCAGCTTGCACAGTGGGCCTTCATTGGGTCCAATCGGAGAGCAGGAGGCCATTGAAGAAGAGCCAGCTCCGGGCTCTCAATGTGTGTGTGTGTAGGGAGGACCTTCTGGGATGCCAGCAGCCCAGCCTTGCTGGGTAATTTCATGTAAACGCACCTCTACCTCTGGTTCCCACCTTAGCGGGGGCCATTCCGCCCAGAGCGCATTGCCCGCATCCATCTCACCAGTGTTTACTGAGCGTGAGATACTTCCTGGTTCCAGTAAGCACTTCACAGCGTTATCTCATTGCATCTCTACAAAAAATCCTCTGCTGTATTGTGGCCAGTGTCCCACTTTACAGACGACAAAATAAAGGCCCAGGCACTTGCCCAAGTTCACAGAGCTGGTAAGTGGCCAAGCAGCATTTAGATGCTGGCCCGTCTTGCCCCAAAGGCCACACTCCTTACCGTATTAATCTTGACAGGTTCCTGGCTTTTGGACCCCAGTCCCTCCCCACATGTGTGGATACAGGTATCTGGATCTTTTGTTAAAGACAAACCAGAGCTGGACAGTAGGTAAAGTGATTAAAAAAACCAACAGATCTTACTCAGGACTATTGCAATGGGGAAAGGAGACCTCAGGATAGAACCAGCTCAACTCTGAATCCGGCAGGGGTCTTTGCAGACATGGAGCCGGGTGGGAGGGCTACATGAACAGAAAAATCACTAAGGGAAACGTCAAGGACACGGGAGGGTTGTGGCTGAACCAACCCAATGGGATCCTCGCTGAAGGCAGGCCAGGGGATCGGACATCGCCTGGAGGGTGTTGGAGGATGAGAAACCCAGTTAGGTACAGAGGGCGATCAGATAGGGAGCATGGGGATTCTGGCTAAACTGGCCAAGGCAGGGACTCCTACGTAAAGAAGGGTTCAGAGGCGCCTGAGTTGAGTTTGCTGGGGGAGAGAATCTTTGTCGCTATTCATTCCCATCTTGCCCTTAAAAAAGGCAGCTGTCTGTAGTCCAGCGTGATCATTAAGAAACTGAGCTACAGCCTCAGAGGTGTCCAGACTGAAACCCCACCTCCACCACCCACTGGTAGGGTGCCTCAGTTTCCTCACCCGTAACATGGGGATAATCGTGGACCTTGATCTGGGCACTGGGTGAGGGGACATGGGGACAGCCTGACACACGAGACGAATCCACACACGGTGGCCAGAGTCTGATCGCCAGACAGCGTCCCCTAAACCAAGGCAGCTGGTGACCGTCGGCATTACTTTGCTGCCGATGTTCTGCATGTCTGTGGAGAAGGGGACAAGGGACGCTGAATTGGGCTTTGCAGTTTCGAAGGGGCCAGCAGCCTTGTGGTTTGCTCATTGTACAAAACATCTTTGACCTCTGCTCTGTGAGTGTGCCAGGCAGAGAGGTGAGGACGAGGGGGTCAGCTGTCTCCTTCAAAGGGTCTTGGACGGCAGAGGGACGCCAAGCTGAGCCTGCGTGAGTGCATCTTTGTGTCTGTGCCAGTGGTTCTTAAGCAGGGGCACTTTTGCCCCCAGAGACATTGGACAGTGTCTAGAGACATTGGTGATTGTTACAGTTGGTGGGCGGGTTGCTGGTAGGCAGAAGCCAGGGATGCTTCTAAACCACCCGCAGTGCCCTGGACCACCCTCCCCCACCCCCAACAAGCCGAGGTTGAGAAAGGAACCTGTTGATGACTTTTGTCACCTCTGCCCAGAGACCCCAGGGTTCCAAAGGACTGGGAGGAGCCACACGCCTGCACCACCTTGCTTAGCCTGTCCTCTCCCATCAGCTGCTCCCTGCCAGCTAATCAGGCCTCCTCAGATTTAATAGAATCCAGGCAGCTGAGGCAAATGTAAAAACAAAACCCAGTGCAAACGTGTTTTTATGTAAACACAGCAGGAGGTGGCAGCTGCCTGTGGAGCAAGTACCCTGTGGCTGGCACTTTTCGGAGCAAAAATAACCCCCTGTTCTTGGTCCCGGAACAGAGCAGGCAAGGAGATGCAGGTCACGTGGGAACCCAGCTGCTCATGGGAGCTGTCCCTGCCTAGGAAGAGCTGCCTCTTCCCTCCAGGTGAGCACCCTAGGGGTCCAGGGGACCAGAAGGGAGCAGGTGCTGATTCTCCTGGAAGCATCCCTGCCTTCCGGACTCAGCTAGCCCAGCAAGAAAAAACACAGTGGGTTTAAAAAACTTCTTTTTAGTATAATTTACCTATAGTAAAATTCACCCATTGTCATTTATAGTTCTGCTAGCCTTAACAAACGTGTTCAGCCATGTAACGCCCGCCAGAACGGAGACACACAAGTTCCATCAGCCTCCAGAATCCCCCTTTGCAGGGAATCACTCCCCCATGCCATCCTGGTCCCTGGCAGCCGCTGGTCTATTTTCCCTTGGCTTTGTCTAGAATGCTATAGAAATGGCTTAAACCACAGAAAGTTATTGTCTTACTGTTCTGGAGGCTGGAAATCCAAACCTAAGGCGTTGGGAGGGCTGGTTCCTTCTGGGGGCTGTGCGGGAAGGACCTGTTTTGGTCTCTCTCCTTGGCTTGCTGATGGCCATCTTCTCCTTGTGTCGTCTGCATGGTGTCTTCCCTCTGTGCCTGTCTGTGTTCAAAGTGCCCCTTTCGATCAGGTCACCGGTCGTGTTGGATGAGGGCCCACCCTCATGACCTCGTCTTAACTGGACCACCTCTGTCGCACACCTCCAAATAAGATCACATCCTGAGGTCCTGGGGGTTAGGACTTGAACATAAATTTGGGAAAGACACAATTCAACCCATAAGAGCACAGAGAAGTCCTCTCTGGGTATTAGTTCATTATTAGTATTATAAGGATCACTCATATAATCCCTACCACAACCTATGAGGGGGTGGCTGTCCACTGAACAGGTGGAAACTGAGGCTCAGAAAGGCTCCTCAGTGGACCCAGTGTCCCTTGGGATTTAAATCAAGGTCCGCTCCCTTCGAGGGGATAACGTCCTGACTTCTCCCAACCTCTGGCAGTCACTTCCCTGTGGGAGTTTCCAAAGTCTGGGTCTCCGCCCAGCAGCAGCAGCAGCTCACCTGGGAGCTGATTAGAAATGTGCGTGGTCAGGCCCATCCCAGACCTGCTGACTCAGGACTCTGGGATGGGGCCTAGCCGCTTCCAAAGGATTCCACACAGGCTCTAGTCTGCAAACTCTGGTCGTGCAGCCCCCGCAGGACCACAGGGAGGCACTGAGTTGCCTGACGGGATCTAGATCAAAAGGGCACCTCAGATCTCAGCCAGGACCTAAAGCTTCAAACTCAAGTAGCTCATGGCCAACGGCTTTCTCCAGCCTCGAATATCTCCTGTCTCTGATTCAGGGACCAGCTTGCTGTGGGAGGCGCACAGAAAAGGCTCCCACCTTTGTCTGATGGGACTGGCATTTGGACTCGGATTCCTTCAGGAACAGTCTGCTCCAGACACTGCAACAGGACTTGCTAGAAGATGCCATGCCCAAGCTGTAGTGAGCTATGGAGATGAGGCAAAAACTCAAAGTAGAACCTCCCCCACCCCCACCCAGGAGCACATGTTCCCTCTGGGGAGATAAACTTCTGTACAGAGAGGAAGAGCTGTCACCAAAGAGCCCGTCAGAGCCACACGGCCCTGGGTTGAAATCTTGACCTTGAGTGAGTCCTTGACCTATGTGAGATTCAGTTTCTCATCTGTATAGTGGGGAGAATAGGACCCACCTCATGAAGTTCATTGCCAACATGGAAAAAGATGCACGTCTAGGTCTGGAGGCTCAGCAAGTGGAACTGTCACTGTTGCAAGATAAGGGTGTCGTTTTCCTGATGCCATAGGCCACATCTCCTTGTGTGGCCACAGCACCTGGTATACAAGAGGTACTCAATAAATGTTTGCTGAATAAAGAGATAAAAAACATGCTGCCACCCCAGGCTGGGGTTGAGGAGAGAATGCTGGGCTCCTGTGGGTGACAGCAAAGGTCCTTCAAGGTGAGGAAAGAGGAATTTTGTCCAGAGATGACGCACTGCTGAAGTTTGTGCCAGACACTCTCCCTGTGGAGAGATCCCCGGGTTCAGGCCAGGCTTGGCGGGCGGCCAGCACTCCATAAATGTTTGTTGAATGAATGAATGAAATGAAATGAATGAACGAACTATAGTTGGAAGGGTGGGGGGCAGTTAGTGGGAGCCAGAAGAAATTTTGAAGTGCTTTTTGTGTTGGTGTTTTACAAGAGAAACGGGAGACGCCACGAGGGTCATCCACCCACCTCGGGCCGCAGGCATGAAACTCACTTGAAGAGCTAGGCAGGACAAGAAGGGAAGAGAGAGACCAGGCTAGCATCTCCACTCCGCCGGGTGCCGGGCCTTTCACAATAGGAGCCCCCTTCAGCCCTCTCAACCACCCCAGGACCCATGACCTAATTTGCAGAGGCCAGTGCAAAATGCAAATGCCCCTCGTGTAAAAGTTATTAAGACCGTCAACCTGGGGACAGCAGAGCATTAAATCAAGGGAGGCCATGACAAGGGTCCCACAACCTATTTACAGATGAGGAAACCCTCACTCAGAGAATCTGCGGATTTCACCCAGGACACCCAACCTGTCCTCAGGGGCACTGGATTCAAACCTGTGAACCCTGGCTTTCCTGCAGTCCACCCCGCCGTGGTATTAGCCTTGCCAGACAGGCCACCCCTATCTACACCAGCTGAGTATGCAAGTGCCCTGACTCCTGGTCCTGTGCCCTGGGCATAGAGTGTCCTGTGCAGACCAAGAGCAGCTTCCCTGTCCCCAGGCACCTGACTGCGGAAGCCTGCAGCAGCACCAAGGCAGCTCCTGTCTCCCTCTCCCTCCCGCCCACCCTGCGGGATTTATTCCTGGGGATGTGTGGGTGGGTGTGTGTTTGTGAGTGGGGGGGTGTTCATCTAAATTTAAAGACACCGTGACAGCAGCAACCTATTAATGTTGGGGCTGGTGAGGCCTCCTTTTAGAAGAATGACAAATAAGCGGAGAGATAAGGGCCCGCCTCCAGTTCTAACTTCTGTCCGGTCCCCGCCTGCCAGCCCTCTAGCATGGGGTCACAATAGTAAGGCACATCTGTGGGTGCCAGATGCCTGTGGGACACCTTGAGAAGTGACAGCTTTGTGCCCAGTTCACAAGTCAGGGAAATGGAGGCCCAGAGAGGGGCCGCGCCCTCCTGAGCTCTTGAGGTATGAAGTGACGGCTGAACTAGGACTCGATGACGCCAACACATGCCAGAACCCACATGCCTCCGGCTAGGCCGTGGCTACTTGCGTTGACTCACACAGGAAGTTATTGGCCATGGTGCCTGTGTCGAGGCCCAGAAGTGTGCCAGCCCTGTGCTCAGCGTTTTACGCACATTACTCATGCCCACCTCTCAACGGCCTGTATGGTGGGGGCCGTCACACTCAACTCATTCTAGGGTTGAGGAACCGGCAGCTTCGAGAGGGTAAGCGGCTTCCTTACATTCTCTGTTAGCAAGAGGCAGAGCCGAGGTTCCAACTCAAGTCTCTCTGATGTCAAAACTCCTGCTCTCTGCATCCCTCTTTAAACACAGACGCTGTGGACAAAGAAAATACAGATAAGCAAAATGGAAAAAATAATAATAATCACTCCTAAACCTACCCTGCAAGAGGAAACGTCTCGTGTGCCCTGGCCTGTTTCCACCCCACTGTTTTTCTTGCTAAAGGGAGGTTCTTGCTCCCGGCCGCTGACCCTTGGTGTTCTGTAATTGCCGAGCAATTTAGAGATGACTTGAAATATATAATTCATGGGCACATCTTTGATCCTGGTCCCTGGAAGGCAGTGAGGCGTGGCTGTTTCCTGGGAGAGAATTTCAACCTTGACCCAGGAGGAGATGGCGTTCAGGAGCTTAGAGCAGAATTTCAGAGTCAGAGAACTGGTCAGCGTTGAAGATGGCCCTCGTGCCCCTCACAGAGTGCTGGGGGTTGGGGACCCTCGCTAGGGACCCTACAGTAGAACCTTGGGGTAGACCACTGGGATTAAATCTAGAACTGAACTATGGAATCAGAGACAAAAACTTTGTAAATCTGGAGTTGGATGGGTCCCAGGGTGGTGTTGCGATCTTCTACATATTCACAAGAGCAAGGTCTAGAACAAAGTCTAGAAATGTTTTTCATGGTCACGACTAGGGAGACGATACTGGCATCTACCGGGTAGAAGGCAGGGATGCTGCTTAAACATCTGACAATGGACAGGATGTCACCCCACCCCCTCGTCTGTCCCACTGCCAACAGAGAATCACCCAGTTCAAAATGTCAGAGGTGCTGAGGTTGAGAAACCCCGGTCTAGACTATCGAAGACCATGTGCTGCTTTATCATTTTGATGACCGCAGGCAATAAGAAGCCACGTTGGGTCAGAGCAGAAAGCTGCAGCCCTCATTTTACCTGCAAAGCCCCGGCCACCTTCTCCACGGTGTCCAGGTGGTATGCCAAGGGGCCATGTTTGCTGTCGTGAGAGGGGACCCCTCTGTTGGATGCCAGCAGAATTCCTTGGGCCACTGAAGGACATGGTGGAGATATTACAGGAGACTGGGGACCCCTGTGCCTTCTAGAAGGGGTTCATTACCCTCAGTCCCAGCTGAGGGGCCTCAAGAGGGACCCTGGCTTGCTGAACAGCCTCCCTGGGAGATGTTCCTGGGTGTGGGGGACCTCAGAGCACCCCATTCACCCTGCAGAGGTCAGCAGGAGGCGATGTCACAGGTTATGATCAAATTCTGGGGTCAGACAGGCCTGACTGTTCTTGCTTCGAGTCCTGCTTTGCCACGCACCACCTCCACCTTCCGGCAAGTTCACACACCTCCCCCCCGCCCCCACCCTTTACTGCCCCCTCTGTGAAGTGGAGTAAAACCAGCCTGCCAAGTAGAGCCAATGGGGAGAGTCACTGACTTGGTGTAAGTGGAAGGGCCTGGCACACAGTAGGTGTGCAACAGATTGTAGTGTATCCGTTTTCCTTCCTTCCCAGGGAGGGCGCCGAGGTTTAAGGCTGGAGTCCAGGAGGCCCCGGTCTGGGCAGAGTCACCGTCTCTCCACCTTCCCATTGGGCCTCAGTTTCCCTTTCTGTCCACGAGGAAGTTGGCCTGGGGATGGTGAAGGGGCCAGGGGCTGGCGGCCTGTCCGAGGACACCGGGTGCCCCGTGAGAAAAGAGAACTTGAACTTGTGCAGAGACCACAGGTGCACACAATGAATAAATAAAATGAAAACACACATTTGCATGGACAGGAAGGCGGGGCTTGGGGGAGTTGGGAATGGGGCAGCGGCTCTTGCTGGGGAAGCTCAGGGTGGAAAATTCCTCTCCGGGAAGAATTGCTAATGGGAGCCATCACTGTGCCTGAATTAGAGTCCAGTCTGCCAGCGTGGAGCCCACAGTGGTAACCCAGCTGTGGCTGGGGCCAGGGGTCATGGGGGCTGCCAGGGAGAGGCGTGTGCCCAGGGAAGAAACCTGCAGGGCAGCAGGCCAGTCAGGACCGAGCTCAGCCCTGGTCTGGCCGTGTGACCCGGGGCCACCCTCTGAGCCTCTCTGAGCCCCCGGCTCCCTATCTGCAAGATGGCAGACTTGTCCTGGCTGGTTTCCGAGGGCCATGGGGACTCTTCCATTCTACAGTGTGACAACAGTGACAACCACAGCAGCAGCTAAAACCCACTTGAGTCCTGGTCCACGCGAGGCATTTCACATGGATGGTGGGTACTCCACCTGAGGTTCCCCGTGCCTCAGTTTCCCCTTCTGTAGAAGGAGGCTGTTTCATTAGGCAGTGGATCTCCAGGCTTCCTTCCAGCTCTTTGTCACATGCAAGGAAGCTGCTGAGAGACCAGAGGGTGGATGGGACAACCTCCTCAATGGCCCTAAGACCCTCCCCTATGATCTCCACCATCAGCCTCCACTGCTGATAACGATCAAGGTGGCAAACCCTTCTGCAAAGGGCCAGATGGTCAATATTTCAGGCTTTGTGGGCCATGTGCAGGCTGCTGCTGGACTGCTATACCTATTCTTCATCACCCTGAAAAAATATAAAAGCCACTCTTAGCTCCCGAGCTGCGAAAACAGGCTGCAGGCCTGCTCAGCCAAGCTTACGGCTTGCCAGCCTCTGGTAGTGATGAGTGGTCTCGCCTCATCTCAGGGCCCAGCATCCTTTGCAGCATCAGGTTGAGCCCCAAGGCTATTCTTCCTGCCAGATTTTTCCCCAGGGCCTTACTCAGAAATTAACTCTAGAGCCACGACTGACCCCTGCCAAGGGCCCGGACCGTAGCCTATTCTCAGCTCCTTCAATCAACAAACATTTCTCAACCCCAGCTCAGCCTCTGAGAGCCACTGAGGCATGGCCATGGCCCACTGGGACAGGAAGAGCCCTGAGTGGCCCACTCCTCCTCCATCTCCTTGTTGTACATGATCAGAAAGAGCCCTGAGCAGAATCCACAGGGCCCCTGCAGGATGGGGTCCCCACTCTGCAGCCCTCATTCTTCTAGGCTGACCGTGCCCCCATTCGGGTTTCTGCGGTATGCCAGGTGCCCCCCACCTCTCTGTGTGCATTGTGTCCCCCTGGTTAGGATATTCTTGCCTCAGATCTTCCCATGGCTGCCTCTTCATTTTCCAGGTCTCGGCTGAAATGTCTTCTCAGTGGCTCCTTCTATGACCCAAAGTAGCTCCAGCTTACTGTACTCTTCCCCCTCGCCAGGGCTTTCAGATGATTGTAATGGACCTACAGTGAGAAATGCATTTTCCATGGTCACCCGGTACACACACACATCTAAGGCACGAGGCTCACTAAATACTACCTCCCAGCGCGTGTGAGTCAGCAGTAGTTGACTCCGTTCCCCTCCCCTCCCCTGCTCCCTGTTCTCCGCCACCCCCGGAGGTCTGCCCTGTGCTAACCATTCTGCCCGGTACCATGGACCCATCCATGATCTCCCCTGGACAATTAGTAACGAAAGAGGAAACTACGCAAATGCACACTCAGTGACCGCGACCACGGCACAGCAGCTCCCAGAGGAGAGGGATGACTTCAGATGACTTCACAGCAGGGATCAAGGGTCTTTCTTTAGAAGTCCCTCTTGGGGGAAAGTGATCTGTGCTCAGGGACGGGCTGCCAGCTGCCTAACAGGAGGCCAGCAGATTGGCTGGCCTGAGCCTTGGGCCTCCTCCATCCAACCCCTGGGCACACCCCATCCCTTCCTGAGAATGAGCCCCTCCCCCGACCCCCCAGCCCAGTGTTTGGATGGCTCAGCGACACCTATCCAGGGGGTTCCTGCCTTTCAAGTATATGATTGCCCCTTTATTTATTTTTTAAATAGACTTTACTTCTAGGGCAGTTTTAGGTTCACAGAAAAATCGAGCAGAAAGTCCAGAGACTTCCCGTAGACCCCTTGCGCCCAGCTGCACACCGCCTCCCTCAGTATCAACATCCCCCACCAGCGCCGTTCATCTGTCACCGCTGATCAACCTCCATTGACACGCTGTTATCAGCTCAAGTGAGCGGTCCACGTTCCAGTTCGGTCTCGGTGCTGCGCGTTCAGTGGGTTTGGACAAGTGAACACCAGCATGCGCCCACCATCATAGTCTCACACAGGCTAGTTTCACTGCCCTAGGATTCCCCTGGCCCTCCCCCACTCATGCCCCCAGCCCCTGGCCACCACTGATCTTCTCACTGTCTCCATAGTTTTGCCTTTTCTAGAATGTCATATTGTTGGAATCGTCCAGTAGGCAGCCTTTTCAGGTTGCCTTCTTCCACTTAATAATGTGCATTTAAGGTTCCTCCGTGTCTTCTCATGGCTTAAGAGCTCATTTCTTCTTAATAATGAATAATATTTCTTTGTCTGGCTGTCCCACAGTTTATTTGCCCATTCTCCTACTGAAGGGCTTCCACCCTTTGGCAGGAAGAGTGCCCATGTTTTCTCATTCAGTGCTGCCTGTTGCTCTGGAAGGCTGGTCCTTGGCTCTCCCTGAGTCAGGAACCCAGGGTTTTCCCAGGGTTTTCCTCGGTTGCTCTTTTGCTCATTTGCTTTCTTTTTCTTCTCTTTGCAGACTAACATTTGCTCTTTTTTTGTGCTTGTGATGACGGCTCCTAAGGCTACAGGTCCTTAGTCCAAATGACCAGCAGAGATCAGAATGTCTCAAATCCCAACTCCATACAATGGAAGGCAAGAACTGATTGACTAGTTTTATGTCTGAGTTTACCTGTGGTCGTCCAGCAGTGCCAGTGGGCGGGGTTATGTGGTACAAACACGGCCACTGGGACCTGCCCCTGTGTGCGCAGGGGGTGGGGGTCACTCACTACACAGACCTCCCCCAAATGCATCTTCCATCAGTGCCTTGGGTGCTCTCTAATCATCACAAGTTACTGAATCTTCATCTTTTATTGAGATGAAGTTGAGGCAAGTGGTGTTGTCATGAGAAGGAGATGGTTTGTTGGCCAAAGTTGGGCCAGAGAATGACCATCTATTGAGAAACTGTTATGTCAGGCTTAGCAGGGTGAAGGCTCTGGAGCCACGCTGCCTGGATTCAAACTCTGCTCTACCATTTCCTGGCTGTGCAACCTTGCACAAGTGACTTAACCTCTCTGAACCTGTTTTCTCATCTGTAAAATGGGGCCAACAAATGAGATATTTCATATAGGATTGTTGTGAAGTTAAATAAGTTAATGTCTAGAACAGTACCTGACACCTAGCAGGTGCTCAATAAATACTAGCACATACAGTATTACGGTGTAATGTATTTTAAACACATTCGCTCATTTAACCTGCATACCTCCCTAATGAGGCAGGGTGGGTTGGTCCTATTTTTCAGGTGAGGAAACTGAATCTCAGAAAGGCCACTTGCTGAAGATCACAGAGCCGCCACGTGGCTGAGGCAGGTTCACACTAGGAATGTCTAACATGGAATCGGATCACTTTGCATGTTTCCTGCTGGTGGTCATTTCCACTCACTGTGGCCCAGCCTGCTTCCCTGCCATAAGTGACAATGGCCATAAAGTTTGAGTAAGAGGCACTGGAGCCATTACCCAGGGAAACAAAATTTTAATATTTATTTATAATGGGCACCATATGCTCCCTCTGATTTTTTTATTTAATTACATCATGGCAGATGGCTGGGTGTTAACGGCCATTTAGTTAATGGCCCTTTGCCTTCCCATTTCCCTGAGTTCCGGAAGGGTGAATGGAAATGGATGTGGATGGCGAGCTGTGAGGGCTGGGTGGTGGCGGGTAAGTCCCCGACCCAGCAACAGAGAGAAGGAAGCATGGGGGTCCTGGGGACTCTTCCGAGGCGGCGTGCAAGGGTGCAGGAGGGTGTGTGAGGATGCACATCCTGTGATTAGGAGCCTGGCACAGGTTTGCCCTGTGTGCACACGCAAATATGCAGAATCTGGGACACAGTAATCCTGCCTTTTTGACCCAGGAGATAAGTCTGTATGTACTCAAGTGCCCCGTTGCTCTTTGCAAAGACTGACCACAAACTGAGAAAACAACACAGCAGGGGCCCACACACCACGCAGAGGTGCGA
This sequence comes from Macrotus californicus, assembly GCA_007922815.1. Lineage (NCBI taxonomy): Eukaryota > Metazoa > Chordata > Mammalia > Chiroptera > Phyllostomidae > Macrotus > Macrotus californicus. The sequence continues at coordinate 56,028 of VMDR010000595.1, forward strand.
AACTCTTCCCCAGGGCAAGCTGGGTTCCTAAATTCTGGATTCCTAAAGACTGGGCGAACGTCACAGGGTAGCTATCGATAACGGTACTTCTCAGACGATTTTATCACTTCTTTCACTTGCCAAGTGGCTGGTCCAGGAGCAGGAAGGATGAGAAGGGACTTCGATGAAAGGAGTTGGAGCGGGGGTCCATCTACCCGGAAGTGTCTGAGGGGTGGCACTCCATGTCTACAAGCTTAAGGAGGACCCTTGGGCTGAGGCCGGGATTTAACTGAGAGACGTAGCAGGTGAGAGAGGGCGCTGGGTGTCCTGGTGGTCCTCTGTGTGTGCCGTTGCTTCTTGACATTGGGGCTGAGACAGTTCTGCACTCGAATTCGTGCTCCACTCCTTGCTAGCTGTGCGCTTACACAAGTTACATAATCTCTATGAGCCTTAGATTCCCCGTCTGTAAAATGGGTACAAACGTGCCTACATCTTATTGGTGTCGAGAGGTCCTGTCTCACTTCCCAGGAATCACGACAACGATCTACATACAGGATTCTTTGTTCATCAGGGAGGGAGACTGGAAATACTTCACACATCTAATGATACAAACAAGGTTGAACAAATCCTGGTATACTCCCCAGTCATCAACGTCATTGATAAGTCACTCATTTAGAAGGTGAAGAGCACACTGGCCCCATTTCCTTCCCTGAGTCAGGAAGGGAGACAAGGAAGGAGGGAGCCAATAAGGCGTGTGCTGTCAAGTCAGCTCCCACAGAGAGTGATTGAGGCCGAGTTCCTCTGGGGAAACTCAGGGAGCCCCAGAATAAACACAGCCTCAGAGTTAGTATGGGGGGGGAGCGGCGTGAGCAGGCTGGGGAATGTACACACCAGCTTGCCTCAGCCTCCCACTGAGGCTGCCTTCGTATGGCGTCTGGAAGTTAACCCCGTGGGTGGGGCACACACAGCACTCGCGACAGATCCACCAGGCTGGCAAAAATGAAAAGGCCCGACCACATTAAGTGTTGATGCGGATTTGGAGCGACAGGCTCCTGAAGGGGGTCATCGCTGCAGCCACTCTGGAAAACAGGTCAGCATTTGTGAGGATGGTCATACAATGCTCACACAGTAGGACCTGGCAATCTCACCCCTGGGTGTATACACACCCCTCATTATTCTGTGCATGTGCTGGAGACGGGTTTACGGCAACTCGTGAGGGATGGGTTCCATTCTGCCCAAACCTCCAAGAAGGAAAATGGGGTCCTTATGCCAGAATAAAGGAACACTGGGCAGGCAAAACCACATATACTCTCCACAAATTATTAGAAAAAAGGTCTCACCAAGGTAGCATGTGCATGTATTAACTCATTTAATCCTCACACCAACCCTACAAGTGCTATTATTTCCCCATTCTATGGGTGGGGAAACTGAGGCACAGAGCGATTACCAGCTACCTCAAAACGGTGCCTGACACCTCCTACGTGCTCAATAAATACCAGCACATATAGTATTACAGTCTATCAAAGGGTTCCAGTGACGATTAAATGGCTCAGTGGAAATAAGATGCTCAGCACAGTGCCTGGCACACAGTAAATGCTCGGCAGTCCCGGTGATTTCTGACTTTTTATCATTAGACTAAGACTAAACTTTCTCACCTCTGGCCGGGGCTCCCGTTGTCTTGGAGACACCCCTCCCCAGCCCACGCTGGCTCTCCCAGCTAGAACTGTGAAGCTATCAAGCCTTCACAAACCCGCTTTCTCAGTAGCTATTTCTTGGCCCAGCGTGGATGGTCAGGGGGTCAGCTGGTCCCGGAGCCTCTGCCCTCAAGTAAAGTTCAGGGGGCTGTGGAGGGAGGGCTGGACTCCTGCCCAGCCTCGCGGGCTTCCAGCCAGATCTGCCTGCCCCCAAACGCACGCGGAGGCAGAAGCACCGTGGCTCCTTTCAGGGGAGGGAGGGCGGGGCCCGCTGCGCCTTCTGTTTTCCCTTCCCGCAGGGCAGCTCTGCCCGCCGCTCATTTTCTTGGCAGCTCCACAGCAGAGGTTCGTTGCAGCGCTAAAAATAGGCTGCGCTCAGGCACTCGGAGGCTCCGCCTGGAGACCTGGACTGCAGTAACCAGATGCCACCACTCCCGAGAAGGGGGCCCCTGGGCCTCAGCCTTGCAGAAACTCCTGCTAGCCCCCGGAGGGAAGCAAGCTGGGCGTCATCTGCCACAGTCACCAGATGGGGAAACTGAGGCTCAGATGATAGCCAGCTCTTAGCAAGCAGCAACTCCATCCAGATTTGTGGACCCTCCCACTGAATCTGCCCCAAAGCCCCAGGAGGCAGATTCTGTGGTCAACCCCCACGTGATGGAGATAAAACCACAGCTCCGAGAGGTGGTGGCCCCTGCCAGGGCCCTGTGGCTGCAAGTGACAGGAGAGGATGCGGGTGTGGTTATGGTTTCCCACTTGTAATGAACGAACAGAGACCAGGAGGCGAGGGGCTTGCAGAAGGCAGACCCAAGGTCCCACCGTAGTCTGTGGATTGGGGAGAAACTTCACCCCTGTCTCCCAGGTGGTGGGAGTTTGTAGAAATGTGTTTGTATAACCCATAAACAGTGTCCAGCATATAGTAGGTGTTCAACAAGTGGTAGAGAGCTTTACTTTCCCCGGCTCTTTGGGGGAGAACTTCTGCCTGGAGAGAGAAAAGAGACTTGTGTGGGGAGAGAATGATGGATAGACACAAGAGGCAAAGACTTTGGGGCTCCCTTGGGGAGGTGAGACTGCGGCTCAGCAGGGGCCCTGAACCCCCACACCACCCAGAGCTGAGGAAGGCAAGATGTCCCCTCCAGAGTCCCCAGTATCCTGGCACAAGGCATGGAGCCATGGTCGTAGGGTCAAGCCCTGGTAGGGAGGCTGGTCCCCTCATTCTTTGTGTTCATCTCCTCCACCAGTGTTTGCTGGGGACCCACAGCACACCACAGCCTGAGGCTAACGCAGTGACAGAGCAGACGTGGTTCCACCTCCCGTCTCAGAGTCCCGGGTGCTCTCCCTCCAGATGGGGCCCCCCACCTCCCAGCACTGGCAGGATGGTGTGGGAGGCTCAGCCAGCACCCCCTTCCCTCGAGGGGCCCCCTTCACTCCCCACGCCACCAAAGCCTCAGTCTCTTTCTATTCCCTGCCAGCTCCTAATGAGCTCATTATCCTCTTAAAACCCATTTGGCACCCACTTAGAGAAAAGATGTGTTGAAATAGAAAAGAATGAGAAGGGAACAACAAAAAGGGACTAGACCCAAAAATATCCTCAGAGAGACAAGATGACACAGAGAACACAGCCACCGAAGTCGTTGCCCCCTCCACGGCAGCCGTGTGCTTTATAGGCTGCTCACATGTGCTCGTGGGGGGTGGGAGGGAACTTTCTTGAGCACCTACTATGTGCCAGACACTTTTCCTGCAATTTTTTTATCCTCACCCAAGGATATGCTTATTGATTTTTTTTTTTTGAGAGCGAGATGGGAAGGGAGGGAGAGAGAGGGAGAGAAACATCGATCAGTTGCCTCTTGTATGTGCTCCAACCCGACTGGGGACCAGACCCATGACCTTTTGGTTGACGGGATGATGCTCCAACCAACTGAGCTACACTGGCCAGGCCCTCTTTCTGCAATTTTTAATTCAACCCTCCCAGCAATATATTTCTGGGGTATCAAGATGCTTGTTTACTTTACAGCTGAGGCACCTCAGCTGGTGCATGTCATTCCAGTCACACAGCTGGCAGGCGGGAGAGGTAGGATTTGAACCCAGGATGGCCTGCCTCCAGAGTCCACGCTCTTGCCTGAATGCCGCTGGGGGGTTGGTGACCCCCCTGCTCATCCCCATGAGTGAGGGCTGCTGGCCTTTTCTCATCCTGGCCCAGCTGCAAAGAAAGCTGGCATGTTTTTGCACACAGATGCCATGGCACACCACCTACTGCCGGAGGCTTTCAAACTAATCAGAAACTGGTTTTTCTACAGTGACGGTGTGACCAGGAAACTTCTGTGGACCCCCACGCGCGTTGTTAGAGCACAATTCAGACCCAGAGCTTGGTGTCCAAGGCTCCCCACGGTCTGGCCCTGTCCGCCGCCCAACTGTGTCCCCATCATGTCCTGAGCTCCTTTGCTCCTTCCACCGTGGTGACCTGTCTTCCATGTGTGCAGTTCCTCCTCCCTGAGGTGACCTTCTGCTCTTCCTTCCCCCCAAAACCAACCCCTCTTGAGAGACCTGCCAGTGCAAAAACCCTTACTTTTCAGGCCCTCACTGTCCTGGGCTCCCACATTCCGGGACTTCTCACCCCCAGGTCCACAGACCTCCTGACATTGTAATCCCTGGTCTGAGAGCTTATGTACTAGGGCTCCTTTCTGTGCCTGTGTCTTTAATTCTCATCAGATTCTCAAAGGGACAGGAGACCAGGCAAGATGCAAGGTTAGGAATACAATCTGTGAAGTCCAGTGACCCCGGGTTCACAGCCCGGCTGCCGCTTACCTCTCCTCTCTAAAACTGATACAGGTCTCCCTCATAGAATTGTTATGAGGATTCATTCAGAGTACTGTGTGTTCAGAGCAATGTCTAGCACACAATAAGTACGCAACAAACATGAGTTATTAATATTAATTGCTGTTCTGTATCTTATACACATATCTACTACAGGGTTTGCCGCTATCTCGTACAACGATTTAGCATAGTGATTATTTAAACTGCTGTCTCCCAGAGTCCGCTCTGAATTCTCTGAAAACAGGGACCCTGAGTTAGTTATTTCTGCATCCCAAGCAAACATACAGTAGGCAAGAAACACATGTTTTTAAATGAATGGGAGGATGGGCAGATGAGTGGATAGGTGGAGAGTCAGATGGATGAATGGGTTGTTACAGTTCCGATGGATGAATGGTGGATGGATGGAGAGTTAGGGAGATTGATGGATGGGTGGACAGCTTGTGACTTAATGGATGGATGGGTAGGTGGATTGATGGATGGATTAAAGAATGATGCATAGGTGGATGGATCAATGGATAAACAGAGAGTTTGACCCCATAGGAATACAGATTTGGGGCTGTTTTGTTCACTGATCTATTCCAAGTGCCCAGAACAATAACTGGGGCATTCTAGGTGCTCAGTACTTAGTCCCTGAATGAATGGGAAGGCATATGGAGGACCGGCAGACTCCACCTTGAACCATAGTTAGATGCCCATGCTACTGTCTGGATTAGGAGAGGCTGTTAATCATTCAGGTGGCCCATTGGCTGACAGTTGAAGCCATGTATTGACCAAGGTTGTCATGAGGCCCCCTGCTGGTGGTAATGTGAAACAACATCAGCCCACGGGAGTTTTCTATTTTCTCATTTACATTCTATTTTTCTCCTGGTGGTGATCTTGAATGTTTAATCTTAAAGCAGTGGTTCTCAAACCTTTGTGCTCATTATCATCACCCGAGGGCACCTGGTTGCACCTCTAGGTTTCCCCTCAACCCGAGATTCTGGTTGGAGAAGTCCAGAATCTTTAATCAGATGACTGAATCCAATGCTTCTCAGACCACACTCTGAGGGACCCTGTCAAAGGGTGAGCCACCGCTGGTCACTGGGAGGCCACGGAGATGGGCAACTGCTGCAGGGACCATCTCTGAATTCCCGAGCAAAGTCTAGACCATGTGGGGAAAGGATAGATAGACTCAAAAAGGCAGTGGTGAACAGCGATGGTTTTGCATTTGGACCATCCTGGGTACAAATCCAATACCACCACTCACCAGCTGTGTGGCCTCAGTTTCTTCATAGGCAAAAATGGGGAAATAGTTACCTCCCATAGGAACCCGGGGGAGAGCAAATGAGATAATACCAGCAGAGGGCTTACGCAAGGCATACTGTAGTACATGAATGCAGTGCCAAGTGATCCTGGCTTCCTTTCTTTCTTGGATAAAGGGGCAGGGCTGGATCTGATCCCCCTAATATGTGAGTCCTGTGAGGGAAGGGACTTTGTCTCTCTTGCTCACAGCTTTCTCTCCAGCATGCAGGATAGTGCCTGTTACATATAGCAGCTGCTCACTAAAGTTTTGTTAGGAAAAAAAAGGAATGAATTTGATCTGGTTCGGTATCAGTCAGGTCCAGCAGACAGTTCAGCCAGGACTCAGGAAGTATTTTTTGCACTGCAGGGAACCCACAAATCAGTGTGTGTTTGACAAACATGTAGGAAGTGTGGGGCACAGGAACCTGTCGGTGAAGCACACAGTAGGGCTCAAGCCCCAAACTCCCCGCGCGGTTTAAAAGAAAAGGTGGGTATTCTGGACTGGGCTTCTGTCCAGCATTGCTGGGTGTTTCAGGCTATTGGTTCACTCCCTTCTCTGCACTCTGCATCACCCCTTGAAAATGTTCCAGAGCCTTCAAGCCATGACCTCTGCGTGGAAGCTTCTCACACCTGTGTCTGTGCTGTTTTGCAGGTGGCAGCCCCAAGCCCTAATGCATGACCGAATGGAAGCCCACCAGCTTCTGTTTCCACCAGGTGGGCACTCCGAGCTCGGTCCCCTGCTGGGAGAGAAGCCAGAACGGGCCTCAGGGAAGTGATCTCGCCCACAGGCCCACGGCACAGAGGAAGGGTGAGAAGGGCGCTATTGCGGCGGGGCCTGCAGAGTCCTCCAGTTTATATTTTAAAAGTTCTTGGGGAACTCTCTGAAGCCAGGAACAAGATGTAGGAAAATGGGACCTACTCCTGGGTGTCCCGAGCCTCGGAACTCCTTTTGTGGCCCAAGGAAGCTCACCTTGACCTCGGGACAGCTCAGGAGCTCTTCCCTCGGTCCTCTCTGCCTCCGCCAAGTGCTAGACTTGCCCTCCAGCTCTGGTCCCGGCAATCGCCTTCACAGAAGGAATACTCCTGCAGACCCCCAAGGGGTCCATCCCTAAGGGGGGCGTGGGAAAGGAGGCCCCCCGTCCTCTCCCTGTGTGCCCCCTCCAGCCAAGTCCCAGCAAGCCAGTCCGGAATGATCCGGCTATGGCCAAGCTCTGGTTCAAGTTCCAGCGGTACTTCCGCCGGAAACCTGTGCGCTTCTTTACCTTTCTGGTGCTCTACCTGACGGCCGGGAGCCTCGTCTTCCTTCACTCTGGCTTCGTGGGCCAGCCCGCCGTGCCCCAGAACCAGGCCAACCCGGCCGCCGGGGCCCCGGCCGAGGGCGCCGAGCTGCCCTTCCTGGGCGACTTGCATCTGGGCAGAGGCTTCCGGGACGCGGGTGAAGCCGCGAGCATCGCCCGCAGGTACGGACCCTGGTTTAAGGGCAAAGATGCGAATGAGAGAGCCAAGCTGGGCGACTACGGAGCAGCGTGGAGCCGAGCCCTCAAGGGGCGGGCTGTCCGGGAGAAGGAGGAGGAGCGAGGTAAGGGGCGTGGCCACGGCGAGGGGAGGGATGGTGACCATCATCACAGCCTTTGGTCTTCAGTGCTTTAAGAGGAGCCAGCCCGCAAATAGTTACAGCTGTAGGCACACAGTAGGGTTCATAATCGCCCCCACCTCGGAGGAGAAAACTGACACTCAGAAATTTAAGCAGCTTGCCCAAGGTCACGCAGCTTGCAAACTGGTAAGCATGGATTTGAACCTCGTCAGGTGTCGGTGTGGTCGTTCACGGTCCCTGTGAGCCGGAAGGAGGTGAAACCTCCCCCCATGTAAAGTGGTTGGAAGGCAGACCTGAGCTCACCTTTCAAGTGAGATACAAGTGTGGGAACTGGCACAGATCACGTAGCTTCTAATTCCATTTAGAGAAGAGTGACGTGAAGTGACGTGAGTGGTTACCCATCAGAACATGCGCCATAGGCCAAAACGAAGATCGCTGCAAGGGAGACAGCGGTAAGAGTCGCTAGGGTCAGTTTCTTCATCCACAAAATGGGTCGATAAGAACGGCTTTAGTGTGGCATTTTAAAACATTATGCATGGCCCATAGCAACGTAAATAGCACGTAGTAGGTGCTCAAAACATGAGAATTTTATCTCCCTTTCTCTCTCCCTCTCTCTCTCTCTCTCACCCACACACCCACACACACAACTGTTGATCTCTGACGAGGACCTCATGCTGCCAAAATAACCTTTCCCCCTTCCTCTCTTCCTCCCTTCCCCCCCACGGCTGCCCCTTCTTCCCTCCCTCCCTCCACCCCAGTCTCCTTTGTCTCCCTCCTTCCTATGCCCTCCCTTTTTTCTCCCCCTGCCATCCGACGATGCACCCTTGGTCGCTGTCCTCTAGAGAACTATTGAGCCAAAGCCGGTGAGACCCCCTCCCCCACACCTCCCATGGACATCCTCCCGGTGCATGTGAGCGCCATCCATGTCTCCAGTCACAGGGCATGATTCCATCTGTGACAGGAGGGACATCCCTTGTTGAACAAGCACAGTGACAAGATGAGGGCTTCTCTAGAACTGTCACCCTCTGATGTGGCCACTCCAGGGAAGCTATCTTTCTTTCAAAAATGAACTGTTCTTAGTCAACCAAATCACCTCTGTCTTTCGCAAAAAATTCAAGGTGGTAGAGGTCAAGGTGCATCTCCAGCAGAGCTGACGAAGCCTGCACTGAGAAGGGCGGCCCTGGAGGCATGGGGTCACAAGCCTGCACCTCTGCTGGACTCTGCCCCGCACTGCGAGTGAGGGGCAAGCCACCCACAGTGTAACTAGGCAGCGTGCAGCCAGGGAAAGTGGTCAAGTGGCACGCGGTACCGACCTCAGTCATTCCCTGGGAGGGCCATGGAAGTCCAGGGCTGGCTGGGTCCTCCATCCAACCTCCAGTTACGACCAAGTGGAACAGAGGGAACAGCCCTGGTGTGGGGTCCCATGGACCTGGATTTAAGCCTTCATTCTGCCACCAGCTAGCTACAGGTTTCAGGCTCCCTGCCTTCACGTGGGTCATTGCCAACATCCCCAGAGTCAAGAAGCAGCAAGCAGCAGTTCAAAACATAGGCCAGGGCCAATCCTGGCTCCACCCATGCAAGCTGTGTTTCCTTGGGCAAGTGGCTTAACCTCTCTGGGCTTCGATTTCCTCTTCTGTGTAGAATGAGGGTATTAGGACTCATCTCGTGGGTCATTGTGAAGATTCAATATGTAAAGCGCTTAGCACACTGTGCAAATTAATAATAAGAGTTGTAAGAATACATGGGAAAGGACTTTATAAATAATAAAGTGCCATTTTCATGTGTGAGAATTACTACTTAGCATGAAGCCCAGGAACACGTTTACTACTTTAAGAAAATGATGTGCACAGTTTAAAGTCGGACGGTGGTTTTACATAATTAAAAATTTTCCTTTGGATGGAAGCACTCACTTGGGCCACGACAGAGGCAAACTGCAGAGTCCGCACACGGCACTGTGCGTGGCCAGCTGCTTATTCCACGCGCCTTAACTTCGCGCCCATCGAGTGCAAGATTGTGGTGGAAACAGTCACGCAAGCCCTTCCACTTTAACCTCGTTGGGCTGGTGTTTTCATCCCTGCCACGAAGACAACCAGGCCTCAGGGAGGTGAACCGGCCTGAACTCGCCAGGCCAGTGCTGGAATGTAACAAAAGGGAGCGAAAGACTGAGACCTTGAGCCCAGCGTTCCTCCTAAGGAAAAATATCTCAAGGCATCTTCTTGTAGAAATGATAACACGTTACAAATTTCAGACTCTTCAGAACTGTCCTAACGTGGGTCCCACCTGCTTGGCGCTTACGGAATGACCTTGGCTTGGATCCCTGCATGCCCACTTGTCACTAGTAGAGCCCCAGGCTTTAACCTTCACCCTGGCCACAGAAGGGTCCCCTCCTGTGCTCTGCTGGCCTCCGCTGCCCTCAGGGACCAGATTCTCCCAATGCACATGACTTTTAGTCTTTCTTGTCTGCTTTTCTGCTCAGAGGAAGAAATTACTACCAAAAAGTCAAGAAGGCCACATAGCCGAGGCACACTGCTTCCTCCTGTAACCCTTTCACCCTTGACCCCAGCCACATCTGACTTTTCTCCTCTCCCCAAAGCCAAGTACATCGGCTGCTACCTGGATGACACCCAGAGTCGGGCCCTGCGAGGCGTGTCCTTTTTCGACTACAAAAAGATGACTGTCTTCCGTTGCCAGGACAACTGTGCAGAACGGTAGGGCCCCAACGTCCCGGGCTCCATTCATCCCAGACCCCTTCCTGCTCAGGCTTCTGCCTGTGGTGTTCTTTCTTTTCCCATGGGAGGGTGTGATGGCAGGTGAACGGGGGGCCACAAGGAAAGGGTGCTGCAAGGGGGTGTGTGCATAAGTGTGTGTGTGGCACGTGCATGCAAATGAGCAGGATTGTCCGGGAGTTGGTCCGTGGGGGTTTGCGGTTGTGCAGTTGTATGGGACTGTGCCGAGGAGTGAATCTACAGGGTCCAGTGTACGGGATCAGCTTGGCTGTGTTTGCGAGCTTTAATGCCAACACGTAGCCATCTTTAAATGCTAATGGCTGTGCGTGCAGGGGTCCTTGTGAATATGTGGGCAAGGGTCCAGAATTGTGCTTGTGTGTGGGGAAGCGTAAGTGTGGGTTCATGTACATGCAGGTGTGAATCTGCGAGCAGGAGGCTTGTGAGGTGTCCTGGGGAAGGTGAGTGGGAGCCTGGGCTTTGGGGGTACTTCATGATTTCCCCGCAGAGAAATCCCTTGTTTTTCTCCCAGGGAGAGACACTCACCTGTACAGACCATATTTTTTAATAGAAGAAGAGAGTGATATTTTGGGTTAGAGTATGCACTGGGGAAGGGAGCTGACTTTCCAAGAGTGGATGAGCCCCCAAAGGGCTGGTGAGCAAGGATGGGACCCTTGCTCCTCAAGGGAACCTCTGCAGCCGAAAATATCCCAATTTTTATCCACCACACATGGGCATGGGACCAGCCAGTTCCACGTCTCCACCCTTCCTACCAGTCCTGTTGTGGCTTCTTCTTTGTACCGTTAGTTAGAGAGCTTCTCTTCAGCTAGATTTCAGGGGGGTCTTAAGGATGGTGGTCCTATAGTTGAGCTATAATTTTGACATAGGAGGATTCAAGTACCACATTTACCTGCACCGCCATCTTGACCGGGAGCCTCACCTATGAAACTTTATTATTTCTTTTTGATTTTTTAATCCTCACTGGAGGAAATTTTTTAATTGATTTTTTAAAGAGTAAGAGGGAGAGAGAAAGAGAGAGAAACATCGATCAGATGCCTCCTCTATACACCCCAACCAGGGATCGAACCCACATCCTGGGTAGTGCCCTGACTGGGAATTGAACTTGCAATCCCTTGGTGTATGGGATGATGCTCCAACCAATTGAGCCACTGGCCAGGATCACCTACAAAACTTAAAAACTCTTGCTGCTTGGGTCCCACCTGGACCAATTAAATTAGACCCTCGGGAAATGGGACCCAGATGTGGCATCCCATTTCAAGAACCACTGTAGGAGGGTTTCTAGGCCAAGCTGAGTCATCTAGATGTTTCCGAGTGCAGTGGAAGCCGCTGGGGGACTTTATGCCGTGGAGAGGTATCATCTGTTTTAATCTTTGAGAGGTTCTTCCAGCAAAAGTGACAGCAGTGAGGTCAGGATCAACAGATCAGGGGGGTGTGGAGGTATGAGTCTGGGAGGGTCTCTCTCTCCAACCAGCCCCCTGAAGTTCAGAGTGAGGGCGTGAGCTGGCAGTTCCCATCGGTTCCATTTGTGTGACCTGTGCTCTGCCCGCTGCTCCCTGAGGAGCCCTCGTGGTTCTGGAGAAAGCCTCGGAGGCCACTGTGGGTGACACAGCGGAAGTGGGCTCATCTGATGCCCCTCCCCCCATCCTGCCCCCTGCAGCCAGAGCCAGTGAGACCCTTTCCATCCGTTCACAGAATGGGCACCCATTCAGAATCCTTTTTAGGAAAAGATTCCATGATTATGGGGGAAAAAAAAGTTGCAACCTTTGCAGTGCCTGAATTTTTTTGTTTTAGGGGAAGGAATTTTTCACTTGGCTGGATCAGCAACTTCGGTTTTGCCATCTTCCGAAGGGATGTGCGAGTTCCTGCCTTCCCCTCTTGCTCCAGCTCCTCCTGAGGGACATAGAGCATCATTCCTGGGGGATGTTTCCTGGAATCAAGGGGCTGGACTTTGCGATATATTTGGCTCATTGCTGTAAACAGGGAGGAGCAAGAGAGTGGGGTGGGGCAGGAGGCCCCAGGATATGAGTGGGGTGTGTGTGTGTGTGTGTGTGTGTGTGTGCGCGCACGCGCATGCGTGTGTGCGGTGTGCCTTGTGCTGAAGGTAAATACGGTGGGTGTCAACATGGACATGGTGTGCCTGTGTGCATAGGTATGTGCGAGTGTAAGACATTGGGTGGGGATGAAGGCAGGCTCGTGGTCCCTAGGGGTCATGGCCCCCAGAGCCCTCCTGTCCCCCAGGTTTCCACACTGGGTGGTATCCCTGTCCCCGAGGTCTCCATGGTGGCAGCTTCCCTGGCCTGACAGCAGCCTCCCCCAGGGGTTACCTGTATGCTGGGCTGGAGTTCGGCGCTGAGTGCTACTGCGGCCACAAGATCCAGGCAGCAAACGTGAGCGAGGCAGAGTGTGACATGGAGTGCAAGGGTGAGCGTGGCAGCCTGTGCGGTGGCGCCAACCGCCTCTCCGTCTACCGGCTGCAGCTGGCCCAGGAGTCGGCCCGCAGGTGTACGTGAGTTGGCCCCCTCCCCTCTCTGCAGCTCCTTCCTGGGCCCTTGCCTCCCTACCTGCATGTCTGCCCCGCACCTTGCATGGGTCCCCATCGCTCCCATGCCCTTGGGTGCCCTCCAAGGCTGCCACAGTCCTGCCCCAGATGCGCCTCCCACCCCACCCCGTGCAGAGCCCTTTGCTCCAGCTACTTGGAATGTTTCCACCTGCCCTCTTCTCTCCCACCCTGAGCTGCCTCCTCATCCATACCCATCATCCTCCTTAACAAACCGAGCTAGAGCCTGAGCTCGACCCGCCCCTCCTGATTTTCTGAAGGCAGATGGTCTCTCACGATGAGAACAGCAAACAACGCACCTTTTCTAAGTGCCTTATACAGAGTAGTGCACCGAATTCGCACACCGATGCTGGAAATAGGTACAGTTAGCCTCCCACTCCCATTTCACAGATGAGGACACTGAGGGTCAATGTTGCATAAACAGCGGAGAGTTTAAACCAACTCCAGAGCCTATGTCTTTCATGCTAAGCGCACAGCAGGATCTACCTCATTTACCTTCCTTATAGCCTTTTCAGGCAGGAATGTTACCATTGCACATTTTGCAGTGAGGAAACAGAGGCTTAACGAATTTAAGTGAACCTGCCCAAGGCCACCGTCTAATTAAAGGTGACCTTCAGACCTATAAAAAGAGCGATGGAGGATCCTCCTGGTTACCCTTCAGATGCTGTCAGGAGACACACAGGAATCCACAACCTGTCACTAACCCTGGGACCAGCACTTCACAAACTTGAAGGTTGCCAGTGAACCCTACAGGGATCCTGTGAAAATGCAGAATCTGATTCAGCAGGTCCAGGTGGGACTCTGCATTTTTAAGGAGCTCCCAGGTGATGCTAGGCTGCTGGTCCAGGAACCACACTTTAATTGATAATGAGGCCTCAGACCCCAGTGGAGTTGACAAGACCAGCCTGGAAGGTAGGCCAGGACTTGGCAGAGCTTCACGCCTGTCTGCACGCACAGAGAAGTCCCTGCCATGTGAACGCCATTGTTTATAAAACTTCATCGTTGGTGTGCTTGATGATGTGTTCTGTTTTTCAAATGCCGTGTTTCTGAAGCCCCGTTCAAGCTTTGCTCTGCAATAGGGTTGAGCATGCTGCCAGTTTGCTAAGGGGCCAATTTCTGCAAACGGATGCCCCGTCCACCTCCCCATGGGTCTGAAAGCCCGGCTGGCAGAGGTGGCGTGTAAATCCAAGCTGGAGAATGTTCACACAGCGAGTCCCTGGTTTGGCCATTCGTGTAACGAGGTTTTAATTTGATGGCAGATTTGTCATCCTCATCACTGGACTCTTTGTGCCAATATGTATGTTGTTTTGATGGTGACCTTGACCATCTGAAGAGATGGCCTTGGCTTTGTGGGTGTTCGGAGGGAAAGCTGCCACCACTAAAACATCCTTGTGGATGAAGCTGAGCCAGATAACAAGATTGGGGTTGTGTGTGCCACTTGCCAGATATTAACCAGACGTCCTTCTGGTTGGCGTTCAGATGGGCTGAAGTACTAAGATCACCTGTAATAATAACATGCTCATTGAGTATCAAAGATTTTTCAATAAGTTAAAATATGTCAACACGCAAAGACCTGGGTGGTCGCTGGCAAGCAGCCCCTAAGGTGTCTAGTGGAGAGACAGGCCCAAGACCATTGGGCTCTGTTCAAGCAGGGCGAGTACATACAGGGGACTGTGGGAATGCTCTCTGCAGGAGCCAAGGGAGCAACATTTGAGCTGTACCTTATGCTAAGGAGGTGTCAAGGTGAAAGGGGAGGAGCCATGCGTTCTAGCCATGAGCAAAAGCCCAGCGTCAGCTAAGATCAGGTGTTGAATGCCGTGTTGGAAGCACCTTCCTTGCTGATGTCCCATTTCACAGTTTTGGAAACTGATGCCCAGAGAGATGAAGTGGCTAAATTGAGCCACCTTGGGGAAGGCTTCCAGAGGAAGACTGTTTGATTAGGGCCTCGAAAGACACATAAGATTTTGCCTGGTGGAGAAGAAGAGGATATCCAGACTCCAGACACGTTACCAAGTGGTAGGAGAGAGATCTAGGCAAAGGAAATAGAGTGTGCAAAGCCTAGAGGTGATTTCAGGAAGTGATGGACAGGGCTGATTTTTCAGAGGCCACAGTGCCTCTTAGGGACTGAGGATGGGCTGGAACCCTGGTCTCTGACTTCTAGTTGGGGAGCTCACTCACAACAGGGCTGCAGACATCTGGGCCTCTTGTACTGGATTCTCTTTTGGGAGGATTTTTCTTTAAAAAAACTATTTATTTATTTACTTTTTTCCATCGCCATTTATCTCCCCTATCCCCTCCTCCACCCCCACCCACCCCTTCCCCCACCATCACCACACTGTTGTCCGTCTGGGGGGATTGCTTGGCTCCAGCTTAACTCCTTTTTCACCCTGATCCCTGATTTCTCCTCTGCCTTGTTTCCTGACTCTAAACAATATGGAATCTCCGATGTGTTTGCTCTGACCCTGGGGGCACCCCTGGCTTCCCGTTCCTGAGGTCTGATTTATACACAAATAAATGAGAAAGGGAGGCTTCCAAGTCAGTGGCACACGTGACACTAGCTTGTAGTCCGTCTGTCAAAGGAATGAGCAGGCACCACAGGAAGCAGGTAGGAGGGGAACCACACTCCATCTGCAGGGTCATTAGTTGGTTTTAACCCTGTGCTGTAATCGTGCATCCCTGAGCAGTGGCACTGAACTCTTCATGATTATGAGGGTTCAAAGGAGTCCCTGGTGTCTCCCAAGCACGGCTTGGGCGGGTGGGGGATAGCCATCTTCCGTGGGGAGGGGCTGGAATGCTCCTGCAGTATCGAGAGAATGAAAAGGCCAGCGGCTCAATGTGTGCAGGCACCCTGCTGTTCCGCCGGGACACGACTCTCCTGCATGCGGACTCTTTGCCCTTGTTACAAAGGAACCGAGAAATGGACTTCCTTCGTGGTTGGATTACATTTTTCACAGCAGTTTGCTAAATGTGTCAGCAAGTGTAGCTCTCCTCCCGGGGGCAGAGGCCTGCTGGTGATTTGAGAACATTATGGCTTCATAGGATGTTGCAAGGAATATCATTTGCCTGGAAGATTCTTGCAAGACTTGTGCTGCAAGGTTCGTTAGAACCACACAGAACACGGACATGTCAGGCCCACGGGGTGGCTGTCCATGGTGCTGACCATCCTTTGGGACTGCCAACCAGCCTCTCCTAGGCTCAGCCCTTTCTGTCCTCTTGTTTTTTTGTTTGTTTGTTTTTGTTTTTTTTTTTCTTTTCTATCTTGGTGAAAGTATTATGAAGCTTACACTATCATGGGAAGAAATAGATCCTTGACCTATGATTCACAATTCACATAGTGGATTTTGTGTACCATTGTTAGTTCTGGCAGGGTTTTATTTTATTTTATTTTTGTCTTCCAAAGTTAGAAGGGGAACTTTGTTCAATGCTTGAGATTTATGCTCGCTGATACTCCATGCTAACCACTGCTGCTGAGGAGAGCCTCTGATGACCATGGAAAGTCACATTTTGATGGATAGACCACATCTAGCTCCTTCCTTGCAAGGCCTGGAGGCCTCTCCTTGCCCTTGATATATGTCTGGGACTCCTGGATTTTATAATTCACATGAGCCTTCATGAATTATGCTGTGTGGAACCAAGGAGATGACAGCTAGAAGTTCTAGAAGTTTTTTCTCCTTTTCCCTCATGATGGGGGAGAATTGGTCAGCTGTTCTCTAAGCAAAATTCAGGAAGGCTATGGGAGCAATTTAACATCAGGCAGACATTGTTTCTATGTCAGCTGTCTCACTTACTTGCTGTGTTGGCTTCGACCAAGGCATGCATTCTCTTCGAGCCTCAAACGCCTCATCTGTAAAATGGGGACAATTCTGACCTTTTAAAGATCGCTGTGACCACCCAGCGAGGTACAGTCAGGAAAGCAGTTAGCACAGTGCCTGTTATGGAGTAGCTGTAACCCCCTCCTCCTTCTTCCTAAAATGAAAACTCCATTGACTCTGAGCAGCACCCAATTCAAGCTATTTGAATTGCCACAAGCCCACAGGAGCCTTTGGTGGTACCTAAAAATGGCTGGTTTGAATTCTCCTCAGACAGGCTCTTTGTGTAATTCAGTCTCTCTCTGATTATAGGTAGCTGTTAACAGCTCCCAGCTCCCGGCCTTGCTTCCTCACTGACATCTTTAATACAGTTGAGCTTGGCCTAATTACCTGAGGGGTGGTGGCCTCTTTCACACCAAGGGGAACTCTTCCACACCCACCTTTAAGCCAATGCCTGATGACATTTACTTCGGGGGGGTTTTTTTGTTGTTGTTGTTTTTTTAAGTCCCAGCACAAAGAGATGATAGGACTTCAGAGACACTTGCAGCTGATTCTGGGCTGTTCTTCATCTGCCCCCAGCAAAGAGAGTTGATAAACAGTTGCTCTGCTCACCTCTTGCTAATAAAAAACCCAAGCTGCTGAGGTCACGCACCATCGCAGCTAGCCTGGCAATGAAGCACTAACATTGTCAGAATGTGGGGCATGGGCTTTTGTGATCCCTGGACCCCCTCCTAGGGGGCCCCAGAGGGTTTCTGGGAAATTCAGGCAGCTGGCATGGGATCTCCGGAGCTCAAGCATGTCAGAATTGAGCAGGCCCCCTGCAGAAGAGCAGAGAGGTAGGAAACTGGGATGTGATGTCCAACAAGATTGGGGTCAAATCCCAACTCTGTTCCTCACTAGCTGTGTGACCCGGAAAAGTGAATGAGTCCTGTTATATCTCGAGGTCTCTGCCTGCAAACCAGGATAGGCTGTGGTGAGGATTAGCTGAGACACGGCATGTGGAACACACTTAGCACGGATGACACGCAGTGGACAGCTGCTATTTTAACCATTGCTGTTAATTCTTTAGTGAGTGCTGGTCAGTAGGCAGGCACTACTCAGGGTTGCCGCTACTGCCCACAGGCTGCATACCTCACAGCCAGACAGACTGGGGGCTGTAAAGAACAGTGGCCCTGACTTCTGTGCAGGATTTCCCTCGTAGATTAAAAAATGCTCAGAGACCCAAGATGTTGTCAGTTGGGCTGCCTAGAGACAAGGATGTGGACCTTGGTTTGCTTGAGAGGTGAGCCCAGGATGCACCCGTAGGGGAGTGGGGAAGTGAGACAGGGAAGGGAAGAAGCCAATTCAAGGTCACTGCTAAAGACAACTGAAGCTTCATCCCACTGGGAAACCCTGGCAGACGGTGGAGACCGTGCTTCAGAGGTATCCCTTTGCAGGGGCAGACGCCTGCAGTATATATCTTGTCTTTGCCACCACCAGCTGAGGGTGACTGCCAGAGTGATCGGCTCCTTACAGGCCCTAAGGCTGAGTCCTGGGTGTGTGTTGCAGGTCAGCCTACACAGGGATGGTGAGTGCCAGGGGCAAATTGCCGGGGCACTGCTAGTGTCTGCTACATAGGAGCTGGCCACCCTCCACACGTCATGAGCAAGCGATGGAGAAAGAAACAGGAAGAGGCGCTGACTGAGTCTGATTGGGTTTGAGTGATGTGCTCCCACCCCAACTCTGCAGGGTAGATATGATGATCCCCATTTACAGATGAGGAAACTGAGGCTCAGGAAGTGAAGACACCTGCCAGGGACACAGAGCTGAGTAAGTGGCTCACCCAGGGTCTGTCTGAATTTAAAACCAATGGCCTTTCTGCTGGACGGCAGAGCTTTTGCAAACAGGAAGGCATCTGCTCACTGCAGTGTAAGTTCAACATTCTTTCTATCCAGAGTGTTCACTAGGACAGTCAAGGGATCCAGGCTGGCTACTGCTCCTTTGTTTGCCACCATGACAGTTGAGGGAGCCTCTCACGCTGGTGGGGAGAACCAGGGGACCCATTTCACAGATGGAAGAAATGAGGGCAGAAGGAGGATTAGGTGTCTTGGTCACCATGCACACACTCAGTGTCCTGACCACCAAGCCATACGGAGGGTGACCTGCAGAGAGAAGTGGCCTTCACCATGTTCCCCCAATCCCTGGGAGTCCAACCTTTCTGCCAGACACCATGAAGCTCTCATAATCAGGTGGTTTACTCCCAAAAGCAGAAATGGGCGGGACTATAGGAAGACCCCACAGCCAACAGGTTAACAGCTCCTGGAACCAGCTTCCCAAACCTGTTCCCTGCCCCAGCCCCAGCGCACACCTTGACCAAAGAGAGACTCAACAGCCGAAGTTCCAGATCCCCCTCTCTGGCCTTTTAAGACTTCTGAAAACCTCACCTTATTTGGTATTCAGAGCACTCAGCTCAGCCCTCCACTCTAACCTGGGAGGGTCAGGGACTCATTAGCAGATGTTTAAATGCCAAAAGGAGACCAGTCACAGGAGAGCCAGGCTTCAGAGTCTCCCTTCCTGCCCACCCTCACAGTCTGGCCTCTGCTGCCCAGGCAGACAGGAGAACATCCCGCGGGGACAGGCCAGGGTAGGGACTCACTCCCTCCTCCCCCCCATCCTTTTCCTTTAAGTTTGAAGGCTGCGGGCAAGGAGACAGAGTCACAGACCTTTGCCTGCCCTTCCACTGTGCTCACAGCTCCCAAGTCCATCTCTGAATGATCCGTTCAGTGTTCATGGCTCCATTTTAGAGATGAGAACACCAAGGCTCCAACAGAAGAGAAAATGTGCCCAGGGTCAAAGTATGAGGAAGGGTGGAGCTGCCACTGTGGACTCTTGGAAGGGTAGACGCTGCCTTCCAGGGACGAGAAGCCAGGGAGGGACCAGAGCTCGTGCCTGCTGGCCACTGGTCTGAGAGCAAGGCCAGCGCACATTACCTGGGGCCACCATTGGCATCTGGCTGAGATTCTGGGCTTGATCAAGGTTCACTGACGCTGCTTCAGGCTTCCCACCTCCCTGCCCTCACTTTGGACGGCGCCTTCTCTGAGCAGCATTACCTCTTCATCAGGGTGGCTGACGAACACACAGGGCCTCCCTCTGAGCACCCCAGGCCGTGAGACAGGAGACTGTCCCATGTTCCCCCCAGGGCACAAGTGGCATTTGGGGTATGACAGTTCCTCATCTGGGGGATCACTGCATAGTCTAACCCCCACTCCCTGCTGTTCATATGTGGGAAACCGAGTCAGCAGCACCCTGACCATTCCAGCCACCACCTCCACCACCGCCGCCTCTCACCAGCCTGGAGCCAGGCGTGGGGGAAGCGGAGGAAATAGTGAAGCCCCAGCATGTTCCGGAAATCAGCCACTTAACCCAGTTCCAGATGTCTTTGCTAGATTGGCCTCCGCAATGAGCAACTTCAGGCTCCTGGGGGCCAGGTGGCAGAAATAATCGCTAGGGTGCCTTTGACGGCTGGAACTGAAAATTACCCTTCCTAAACTCCCTCTCCTCCTCTCCATCCTTCTGCCCAGGGCAGCAATTTTTTAGTAATCCCCTATCCTTTACTCTGCACACGCATGGAACGCACATGCTGAGAATATGTTTTACACTGTACAGGTAGCCAGACACAGTAGAGGTAGATGGTCTCGCCACGCACCGCACTTTTTTCCGAGGGTGAACATTTTGTTCAGCGAGCGGGGACTCAGGTTTGTCACACAACGTCCCCTCTCAGAGCCCTGCTTCTCTCATCTGTAAAGCGAGAGTTTACCACCGACCTTGCAGAGTCTTTGGGAAGGTCAGTGATGTTTGTCAAGGTCTCGGCAGAGTGGATCACACACAGTAGGTGCTCAGTAAACGTGCCTACTTAGGGCTCCTCGTTTTGACGCACGCTGCACCAACAGCGTCCTTTGCTCTTTGTGAAAACGGTGCTTCTGGAAAGGTATGTGCAGCTCCGATCAGAGAACCACTGGGCCAATTTCAGATGGGCCTCAGGAGCCTTTCGACAAATTTGACAGGGGCCACTCTTTTCTGTCTTTATTACATTAAAAAATAAACATTCACTGTAGAAAAAGAAAAGCTTTACACAATGACGGGAATGGAAATCGCCTATAATCCTACTCTTGCCAGGCAGGAGTTTTCCAGACAAACAGAACCAGAAGCACTTAGATAGGACAGGCAAGCAGAGGGAGAGAGGGTAGAGAGGTTTACATTTATTTAAGGAGCTGGCTCACATGACGGGGCGGGAGAGGGGTGGCTGGTGGGCCCGAAAGCTGTAGGGCCGGTCAGCGGGCTGGCCACACAGGTGGGAGTGGACACTGCAGTCCCCACGCAGACACTCTTCTTCTCTGGGAATCTTCCACTTTGGCTCCTAAGGCCTTCAACTGATTGGGTGAGGCCCACCCACTTCTTTGAAGGAACTCTCCATAAAGTCGACTAATTGGGATATTTCCAGATTGGGTTATTTCAGAGGGAGTCCCTCCCACATATCAGTCCCTTGGAGCCTGCAGGTGCTCAGCGCTGGGTGGGCAGAGACTCCCAAGGCCCAGAGGGTGCCCCCAAAAGCCCAGAACGAGGGGAGCAGAGGGCCACCTTGGGGCTGTGGGGAGGGGCAAGCCAGGCCTGGGCTTCCCTCCATCATCAGATGCTCCGCCCTCTCCCGATGAGATCATGTCAGTCCTCCAGGCATCTCATCTCCCTAAATGGGGCATTGCCATCATGGAGAATGAAGAAGCGAGCCGTAGGGATGCTGGTAAAGAAAAGGGGACACTGTGGCCCAGCAGCTCAAGGGCCTGGACTGCCAACAGACATGCCAGGATGGAGCAGAACGTTGGCTCAGCTAGCTCATTCACCTCCATTTCGTTCACGGTGTGACCTTGGGCAAGACTCTTGCCTTCTCTGGGCTTGAGTGTAAAGTGCTTCCGTCAGAAGGTGGTTCTCCCAGCCTCCATCTGACGACGCCCTCTCCCTCTGGCCCTGCAGATGGAAGTGCGGTCTTCCGAGGCTGCTTCCGCAGGCCCAACAACCTCTCCCTGGCCTTGCCCGTGACGGCTGCCATGCCGAACATGTCCGTGGACAAGTGCGTGGACTTCTGCACAGAGAAGGTGAGAAGGGGACCCCAGTGGGCAGCAGTGTGGAATGGCTGGAGGAACACGGTGTGTGGCTGGACAGGGAGGTCATGGCTGAGATCCATGACAAAGGAGAGGGACGTGCCCATTTCCTGCAGATCCAAGGGGTAGGAGTTCCGCAGGGTCGGTTTCTCTCCCTCTGAGGAAGTAAGATCCCCATCACTGGAGGTGTGCAAGCTGAGCAGGGCAGGCATGGCGCCCAGAACCTTGAGCATTGGAGAGCCGTTGGCCTGGATGATCTGAGGGTTCTTTCTCAGCCTAAGATCCCTGATGGCCAACTGTGTAGTTTTCTTCCCTGGCCAGACAGTGAACTCCACAGGAGCAGGGGTGGGGCCTTAAACATCTTGTGTCCCATCCCCTAATTCCCAGCACAGAGCAAGGCACGTCACTGGCTGTGATGTCTGAGGAGCCCCTTTCCTCACTCGAGATGAGCTAAGTACATGAGTGCCCAAAGGAGAGCCCCCCACCCCCACCACACGATGGCCCATTGCATTCACTCACTCCACGAGTATTTAAGGAGAAGCTACTTTGTCACAGACCCCATGCTCAGTGCTGGGGATGCAGAGTCAACAAGATATGGCCCCTATCCTCGGGATGCTGGCATTTGCTGGGGGTCTGCCTGTAGCCCCTCCTGGGTGCTGAGCCCACACCCCAACTCCTGAATGCCCCCGCCTGCTCTGAATTGTCACTGTCCCAGAGGCTCCCATCCCACGAAGCCACTCTTGGGAAGACGGAGAGGACATGGCATTGCAGAGGCTGCTGCACACTGAGCACCTTCTCAGTCCACCCTCTGTCCCATGGGTCCCTGTTCTCTCACAATAAGACCAGGGGTTGGGGATGTTCATCCCCATGTTGCAGATGGTGACACCAAGGCTCAGACAGGTGAAGCCACTCACCCAAGCTCACAGCACCAGCAAGTGGCAGATCTGAGACCAACTCAACTCCAGGGACCAACTCCAAATCCATGCCCTTAGTTCCTGAGCTACCCCAGAGATCCCACAGAGAGGCTCCAAGAGCCATTCAAGGGCAGCCAGGTGACATCAAGCCACCAAGCATTTCCTGAGTGCTTGCTCTGCTCCTAAGAGGTGCCCTGGAAGGTGGGGGCAAAGTTCATGAGATTAAAGCTTTGACCATCATGAGGTCCAGCTCGCTCTCTTGGGCAGGAATCCCTCCACC
Source organism: Macrotus californicus (assembly GCA_007922815.1). Classification (NCBI taxonomy): domain Eukaryota; kingdom Metazoa; phylum Chordata; class Mammalia; order Chiroptera; family Phyllostomidae; genus Macrotus; species Macrotus californicus. The sequence goes on from VMDR010000595.1 coordinate 78,826, forward strand.
ACCCGCCACGGCATCCCTCCACCCCTGAGGGCCCTGGAGGACCCTACAGCTGGAGGTGGGGGACAAACACACATGAGACAGTGAGGTCACAGGGCAAACCAGTATGATAAAGGGTCAGAAGGTCCTCCTGTACGCAGGACTGGAGGGGCTCTGGGTGGACAGAAAGGCCCCTCTGCAAAGCCCCCTCTTCCAGCTTTCTCCGATCTCCTTAGGGGCCAAAGGGAAGTGGAGCGGTTAGTCCACTGAATGTGGGTGGGAGAAAGAGCTGCTTGTGCCAAGTGGCAGAGGGTCCGAGGTTTACAGAGTCACAGGAGGTTCCAATGTGTCACAGCAGTTAGAAAACCCTCTTGGTCAGGGCCTAAGCTGACCCACCTCCCTCCCTCCTTCCTTCCTTCCTTCCTCCCTCCCTTCCTTCCTTCCTCTCTCTCTGTCTCTCTCTCTCTCTCTCTCATCACCTCTTCAGCCAGGAGCTACAGTTCATATTTAACACCTGCTAAAAAAGACACCAAACCTACTCTGGCAAAACTCACGGGGCCCAGCCATGTAGGGGTGACCTTGGCTTGTTACCAGATTATTCTTGGAGCAGCTTCTGGGGGAAAATTCGGGGCTGTGGGTCTTGGATAGAGGCAGACTGGACAAAGGACAGTCCCCTGCCCTCCAGATCTCAGGTCTGTCCTGCTGCCACTTAGCTGTTTCGTAGAACAAAAAAAGCAATTAGGAGCCTCTCTCTCAACAGAGACTGCGGTGCACAAAGATTCCAGTATCCTCTTTAGCCTGAAAGAATGGCTTCAGACAGCTCTTCCCAAGGCGTGAGTTTCGTCTCGCTGTCAGACCAGGGGCCTTGACCATGGGGGGCGGGGGGGTCACACACTGTGAGAAAGGCATTTGTTTTCCGGTTTCTTTCAAGTCCTCCGGCAGAAAGCTCATCTCAGTGCCAAAGTGTCTTTAACACCTCTCTACCCACAACTAATCTCCCTTTCGCAGGAAGAAAGGAGCTGACACCAGGCTCAGTCTTGGCAGGCAGAGTGCCTTAGTTAGAATTTAATTACACTGTTGTGTGTCTGTCGTATTTGCGTGTATGGTATGGAAACTGCGGAGGTGCTACTTGTCCCCAAGTACTCCTTGTGGGAGCGACACAAAGTTGCCTTGGAAAGTGAAGTCCCAAAAGGCGAGTTGACTTAGAGGAAACAAACAAGTCAGTAGACATAGTACAGGGAAACAGAAAACGACCACTGTGTAAAGTGATGTGTACGTCAATTAGCTTAATTGTGGTGGTTAACTCCCCACACATACATTTATCAAGACATCAAGTTGTGCACCTTAAATATACACAAGTTTTGATTGTCAGCTGCACCTCAGTAAAATGAGAAGAACACAGCAATGCAGGAGGTATGGAGATGGGGCCAAATGGTGAAAGCTGGGGTCCCTGGTGCAGTTGGGGGACCCTCAGGTTGGGGAGAGCAGCAGCTACTCTGCACTCATCTGGCCACCCAGGACTGAGCCGTGGTCTTCCTCTTCCACTCCCTGTCCATCCCCAGGAGTACCCACTGGCGGCGCTCGCAGGCACTGCCTGCCACTGTGGGTTCCCCACCACACGGTTCCCACTCCATGAGAGGGAGGACGAACAGCTCTGTGCCCAGAAGTGCAGTGCAGAGGAGTTTGAGAGCTGCGGGACCCCCAGCTACTTCATCGTGTACCAGACGCAAGTCCAAGGTAGGCCGGGCCGCCCCCTGTGGGCCCCCCAGGGTGTTCTTCTCCCTTGCAGAGGCGCCCTGGTCAGTCCATTTCACAGCGCCCAGACCGCGCAGGCCAGAGGGCCGAGGACCGAGCTGGTGAACTTGGTCAGTCTTAGAGACCCTGAATGGACAACAGAGGACCCCAAGCAAGAGGGTGTGGGATCTAAGGACCCTCAACTCTCCCCCTCATACTGAGGCCCCCCTTGGTGGCTCTTTTCTTGAAACGGAGGCTGTGACATTGCGTGGGAAGACATCTAGGCTGGGAGGGGGAGACCTGGGTCTCCAACACAGACCCACTGCACGATCCTGGGCAAGTCACTTCCCCTCTCCAGGCCTCAGTTTCCCCCTCTGTGAATTGCACCTATAAATTGTTGACCTCTGAGGGCCCTTCCAATTCTGGGATTCTGTAAATGTACCTGTAGGTTCTTTTTCTCTTTCTCTCTCCTCCCTGCTTCTCTCCTTCCTTTGCTGGTGGAACCCACACTCACTGCTGATCTCGTCTTCGGTCTCTTGGGGCCACCAGGCCACAATAATGATGGTGCTGGCACTGGTGGCGGTGGCCGTGGCAATAGTGGCAGTTTCTCAAGGGCTGTCTCTGAGCCACACTCCATGTGGAGCCCTCCATTTGCTTTTTCTCACTGAGCCCCCTTGGCCCTCCTATTGGGTGGGAGCCATCGTTATGCCCACTTTACAGGGAGGGAAACTGAGGCCCAGAATGTTTAAGGGACTTGCCTGAGGTCAGGCTGTTTATACAATGTCTAGATGAAACCCTTCTCCCTGATAGAAGCATCACAAAAAGTGGGGGGCCCTTTGGAGATGCCTTGCCGGGACACTCAGCCCAAAGGAAACACCAAAGGAGTGCCCAGTATCTGAACAGACTGTGGACTGAGCACCAGGCCCGTGCCCAGCCTCGCCTCACTGGTGCTGCAAAGCCCACAGTCAGCCTAGGATCAGGGCGATGTCGTTCCCGTTTACGGGTGATGGTAGCACAACTCAGCGGCTATGGGCACAGTAACACATCCATGAGGGTGATTCGCCTTCAGGTCTCTGGTTCCAAAGCCCCTGCCAGCAACCCCTGCCAAGAGCACAGAGGGCACTCCCCACACCCTCTGAAGCCTGAAGAGCCAGCAAAACCCCATTGGGCTGGACCGCCTCCTCATCCCCAGGAACCAGGCGGCTGCATGCACAGCTAGGCAGGCCATGCATTGCACAGGCACAACCTGCAGGGAAAGAGGTGCCCGAAGGCCGAATGCTCTGCCCGTCACACCAGGCACCCTAGACACAGCAGCACATCTGCAGGGTGTGGGGCGGGGGGCAGCTCCTTCTGAGCCTCACAAACGTGCTGTAAGATCTAGAGACACCCCCACATAGCCCATCCCCTGTTTGGCCTGAAGGAGGGCCCAGTGATGGGCCCCTGTGTCTGCTTCCAAGGGGGCTAAAATCCAGCCCAGAGTCTGGTGAGTGGGGCCTTGGTTAGCCAGTGCCGCCCCGGGTTTTGTGTGCACTGCAGTGAGGGGCAGCGGGGTCCGTGCACTCTCAGGAAAGTGCGGAACTGGGTTGTCCCAGCCTGAGGGGGAGGTGGGGGTCCTGCACAGATTAATTATCCCATGACCCCGAACGAAGGGCTTCGAAGTGGATAAAACAGACACTGGAGCCCTTTCAATAGCTAAGAAACAGGCCCTCATCAGCGGGTCTGCTGGTTCCCAGGGCCCTGCCCCCAGGTCATCACTGACCTTCAGTGTTTTTTCCAGGTCAGCTTTGCACTGGGGATATAGAAGGAAGGGAAAGAGAGACAGAGAAATTTCTATTTGTTGTTCCACTTACTGATGCATTCGGGGGTTGATTCTCGTGTGTGCCCTGACCGGGGATCAAACCCGCACCCTTGGCGTAACAGGACAATGCACCAACCCCCTGAGGTACCCGGCCAGGACCTCACACTAGGAGGTTTGGGGGTCATGTGACTTCATCAGGCTGCAAGAGTGGGGTCCACCATGGCTGCCTTTATTAAGCACTTCCTGTGTGCTAAGCCCTGATGTTCTTGGGGAAAACAAAATAATTATTGAGCACCTACTGTGTGCCAGGTACTGTCTAAACTATTTAGCCTGAATTTACTCATCTAATCCTCACAATAGGCCAATGACAGAGAGACTGTTATTATTACCATATGATAAACAGGGCAAGTCGGCAGAGAGAGGTTAAGTATCTCAGCCAGCGTCACACAGCTAAGGCAGGGCAGAGTTGGGATTCAGACCCAGGCAACCTGGGTCTCAAGAGTTCACCCGTAACCACAGCATCTCAACTTACGCTGCAAGTACCTCCTATGCATTACGCGTTTAGTCCTGTAAAGTTTACTGACCCCATTTCACAGGCGAGGAAACCGAGACTCAGAGAGGTGAAGTGCCTTGTTCAATGTCACACAGCTAGGCTGTGTCAGTCCTGGATTGAAACCCAGGTCTGTCTGACTCCCAAGCTACATATAATACTGCCTCCAGCACTGCTTTTGATTTGTGGAGCTTAAAAGCCAAATAAACTTTCTTTTTTTAGTGCTGAAAACAGCTTTTACCTTGGAGTTGGCTTTGGCCTCCCGAACAGTGTTTGAATGGAGAATCCTGTTTTCCAGGGAAATTGAGGGCCTAGCTTCTTCCTCGTTCCCAGCAATTTACTATGACGAAGTATGAGACCTCCAGAAGGATTAGAAAGAGTTACGCAGTGAACACTCGTATACTTGTCCCACAGATTTTACATTTGCCAATGTTTTGTTGTATTCATTTTTTGTCTCTCCATTTCTCCATCCTTATTTTTTTTGCAGCACTTCTTCGAAGTAAGTTACGAACATCATTACACTTCAGTGCGTATATCGTTAATTATAATTCACTATTTGCTTACGATTTTTTGAAGTAACATTTACACAGAGCGAACTGCACACATTCGAGCTGTATTATTCAGTGGCATCTGAGTAATCCCCAGCCTTGTCACAATACTAAACATAGCCACCCTCCAGAACGTTCTCCATCCAGGCTCCTTTTTGCTGGGTGCTCCCATGAAAACCATTCCCAGACGCCCACTTGCCTTCGACAAAGATAAAGGCAACTTGGTTTGGTTCTCCTGAAGCCTGTCCTCCCCTGAACAAGCAGGGAGCACGGTGGGCGAGACCTGGGCCCCTGGCTGGCAGCCGCAGGCAATGGGCGCTCCCTGCGTGGGCCCTGTGCTAACACTCTACGCGCTTTCTCACATTTAACCCTCCTAAGAACCCCGGAACGTCGACCATTCCATAGTCCCACTTCACAGGTGACAAAACAGAGGCTCAGACCCATCATGTTTCCAAGGTCACCCAGCAAGCAGGGGGCAGTATTGGAAGTTAAATCTAGGAGTTCTAACTTCGCCCCAAAAGCCTCCCAGGAGAAATCAACGTAATCAAAGTTAGATTCCAGTAGTGACAGATGACACAGAGCAGGAAGTCCCAGGGTGCCATCTTGGAAGGAACTGTAAGAAGGGCAGAGTCATGGGTGCTAGCGGATGTGCTGAGTGGCCCAGTGAGGGGGGGGCCCGGACTGAAGGTCACCGGTGACTATGGCAGGAAATGGAGTGGGGGTGCAGACAGCTCGGCCAGCAGTGTGACTGGAAATGGGGCGAAGAGAGAATGGTTGTTGGAACGGGGTTTTTAGTGATGGAGCCCTTTGCTCATGTGTGCCTGCTCCCATGATGGGGCCAGCTGAGAGGGCCAGAGAAGAGATGGGGGGTGATCAATGGAGCACGGAGATTGGGGAGGGGGTGAATATGGGATAGAGATGCTAGAGCAGGGTACAGCTCCCTCTTCCATGTGAGGGGCAGGGGAGGAAGAGAGGGTGGGGGGCAGAGCACTCTTGTGAGCTCAAGGGGCAAGGAAGCCGGCGCAGGGGAGGGAGGTTTGCCTGCACCCACTTCGTGGTCGATAAGGACTGAGGCCAGTGGCCCAGGGTGAAGAAGCAGGACTGAGGCCGAAAATCCAGGATTCTCTCCCGTTCCTTTTCCACTGCAGAGCCCCCTGTGCTGGCCTCCCCCTCAGCTTCCCTTCCATCTGTAGGGACCAGAAGAAATCATCACTGTGCCTTCTAGCTCCGGGAGGGGTTGCCTGGGAGGTGCTGAGGCGCACCCTTTCCGGTAGATGCCGAGAATCGGGAGTATCAGAATGGTGCTCACCCGTCCCAGCCCATTTTACAGATATGGAAGCTGAAGGCCAGAGAAAAACAATTGCTACCCCTTTTGAGCACTTTAGTGTATGAATATATTACATGCATTATTTCATTTAATCCTTATAAGAGCCCTACAATGTAGATATTATTGTTACCCACCCATCCATCCAATCACTGTGGCATCCATCTATCCACCTACCTGTCATCTGCCCATTCATCTACCCACCCACCTATCCATCCATCCATCCATCTAACCACCCATTCACCAACCCATCTCTCCATCCATCCATCCAAGAAACATTTATCATCTCTACTATATGCCAGCTACTATGGAAAGTACTGGGGAATCATCAAAGCACAGTATGGCAGGGTTTCTGACCAAACAAATAGTTTTTTGAATTACAGCTGTGATGAGCAACATGAAGGGGATGGACATAGTCCACCAGCGATAGCCCGGGGGTGGGGGAAGGAAGGAGCCCCGACTCAGCAGAGAGTGGGAGGGTGGGAAGCAGTCCCCCTGGCAAAGGCAGGTGAGGGAAGGCGGAGGGCACAGCATGCCTGAAGGTGCTGTCAGGAAGGAGCAGAGCACAGGTGCGGGAGTGAAGGGACAGCAGGGGGCTGGCAGGTGGGGGTGGCAGGGGAGCAGGTGAATGGGATGAGCCCAGGAGGATGCAAGGGCCAGACCGCACAGGGCCTGGAGGCCAGGGTAGGAACCTTGGACTGGTCTCATGTAGATGAATGCCATTTCAGGGGGTTCATCTGGAGGAAAGTTGGGGTTAGGAGAAAGCGACTTACAGTGACGGGGGAAACTGAGGCAGTAGAGAAGACTCATTCTCCGAGCTGAGTCTTATTGAATCCCTACTATGTGCGAATCCCTTTTCATACACCATCTCATTCAACCCTCATATCAACCCCGTGAGGAAGGAACCATCTCCCCCACTTTACAGACGGAGAAACTGAGGCCCAGAAGAGGTTCCATCACGTGCACTGGGTTGAACGCCTGGGAAGTGGCAGGGGTAGGACTCACACCCAGGCTTTGTCTGACCCTGACCGCACCCTACCCTTTGCAGACAACCGCTGCATGGACAGAAGGTTCCTCCCAGCCAAGTCCAAGCAGCTCATCGCGCTGGCCAGCTTCCCAGGGGCTGGCAACACGTGGGCTCGCCACCTCATCGAGCTGGCCACCGGCTTCTACACTGGCAGCTACTACTTCGATGGCTCCCTCTACAACAAAGGTCAGGAGGCTGCCTGGGCTCAAAAGGGCGCCCGGGGAGGGCATGGGAATACCCTGCCTGAGCACCTACTATATGCTGCTCAGCTCACCCAAATGTGTTTCTTGAGACCCACTATGTGCTCGATACCTTACCTTCACTTCTATCCCACAAATGTTTCCAAAGCATCGTGTCCTGGGTATTGCACCTGCCTCTATTCAATAATGGGCATTTATCAAGTACCTACTATGTGCCTGGTACCTTCCCTCCATTTAGATCACTGCAAGCCTTCCTTGAACACTGACTGGGTGCAGGTGCCTCACCACAGACCTTCACTGACCAGCAGCTCTGTGCTGGACACAGAGGTCCAATCACTATGTTCACTTTGGAAATGATTTTGGAGTACCAACTGCTGTGTGTCAGTGTCTTATCTGCATTTATGTCGATGACATCGGTTCCGTGGCTGCTTTGCTTTTAGTCTATTCACAGATGTTGGCTGGGCAGTGCTGTGTCATAATGCGCTTCCCTGGCTTACTTCCCCAGCAGGCATGTATGGGGCGCCATCTGTGTGCCAGGCACTTCGTGGAGGTTCAGATGGCCACAGACGTTCTCTTGGCCACCCACTAGGTGCCAGGAGCTGTGCCAGGTGCTCTGTTTCTGTTTAACCCTGCACAGCAACGCTGAGAGGGAGGATGTTGATACCATTTCCCAGATAGGAACACTGGGGCTCAGAGAGGAGACGTCACTTGCCCAAGGTCACACAGATCTTTTTCAGTGGGCTGATCAGGGGTCACTGTCCAGTGTTTCCTGCCTTTGAAGCCCACACCCATCACCTCACCACACAGGCAAGAAGTCCCTGGGGTTTTGCAAGTCTTGGATGAGGTGCCCATGGGGTGTGAAGCCCTCTTCTAGGCACGGCGGGGGTACTGGGAAGCCGTAGCTCTGCCTGGGAGGGGCTTTGAGTCTCCATGTGGGGCAACCCTGGTCCACGGGTCTCTGTATCTGCTAACCAGATGATGACTGCTTCTTGGCTGTGTGACTTTGATCAAGTTACTATACCTCTCTGGTCCTGTGTCATCATGCACAAATTAGAGATAACAGTATGTACCTGGTAAGGTTGTTGTGAAGGTTCACGAGTTGATATCTGCCACATGCATTGCTCATAATAAGTGTTCAAAAAAGGCTGTGAATACTTCAGTCTGGGTACCAGGCACTGTCCAAAAGCAGCTTGGTGTTGCCAGAGAGCCACCCTTGAACCCCAGCTCAGGGAGAGCCAGGGGCAGGACTGTCTAAGGATGAGAAGCAGGAGGGAGGTAGAGGGTGGGAGAGAAAGGCAAGAAGGATGAAAGGAGACACAACAAAGGATGGGAGTGGCGAGGGCTGATGTAAGGGGCCTGCCTTAGAGTCCTGACTTTGTTATATTTATTAATTTGTAGTTTTGGCTTCAGCAATTGTTTGTTGGGCACGTATTACGTACACGGCTCCAGGCCAAGTGATCTGCATACTTATCCCAGAAAGTGAACCCACACCTGGCTGTCCCCAGCACCTCTGCTTTTAACCGCTAAGCTGCACTGCCTTTATGGGAGCTGCTGGGAGGGGCCCAAGCACATTCTGGAATCTCTGGGGCAGTGGCTGGGGGAAGCTGGCTCAGAAAGCATCCCATGGCTGGCCCGCATTCTATTCTTCCTGACTGCGGCAGCAACCCTGCTCAGGGAACTCCAGAATGTCACAGTTAGAAGGACCCTGGAGCATCATTTAGTTCAGGCGTCCAAAGTGGTTTCACCTCACCTGTTGGTTCCTATGAATCCCTGCTTTAGGACCATGTGTTAAGAAGGACTCTAAGGTTCTTTTCTCCCTGAGAAGTGAAGTGCCTTCATCTAGTGATGATGCCTGTTGAGGGTGTAGAGGCAGAATGGTCTGCCTGCCACGTATTATCATCTCCCTCCACCCCAACCTCCTAACGTTAGAGGGAGACTGAATCTCGAGATGCAATCTGGACATTGAATTGTCGGTCTGAACCCTGTTGCTGATCAGCTGTGATCCCTTGGGCAAAGTTCCCCTCTCTACCATTGTCTCATCTATAATCTGGGGTGTCAATGCTGACCCCACAGGGATTTTGAACAAAATATAAGATCATGTGTGGGAGACAGTATGTGTGAGGCTGTGAGTGTAACCAGTACACTCAACTATTCCATCCAAGTCAAAGGGGGTTGGTTTCTAACTACACATCAGAGTCACCAGGGAGCTTTTAAAGTCCCGGTGCCCGAGCTGCACCAAGGCCATTTCCATCAGACTCTTGGGAGTGGCCAGGGCATCAGTAATTCCTAAAAGCTCCCAAGTGAGCCCTGGCTGCGTGGCTCAGTTGGCTGGAGTGTCACCCTCATACACCAAAAGGTTGGGAGTTGGATCCCCAGTCAGGGCGCATTCCTACGTTGTAGGTTGCATCCCTGGTCGGAGTGTGTACAGGAGGCAACTGATCGATGTTTCTCTCTCTCTCTCTCTCTGTCTCTCTCTCCCTCACTCTCTCTCTAAAATAGCAAGAAAATCAATAAACATATCCTTGGGTGAGAATTGAAAAAATACAAAGCTCCCAAATGATTCCCAGGCAAAGTTCGAGAGAGACCCCTGGCCCTAGACTAGACACACAGTATTTTCACTGTCAGACCCACAATGTTCCCCAAATTGGTCTTGGTTCTATGTTTTTTATACTCAAGTCCTGGGGAATATCAAGGGTTGATAATTAACGGAGAAGATGTCTCTAAAATCTTAGCTAGAGAGGGGGGAAAAAAGAAAGGGAAAGGAAGGGAGGGAGAGAAAGCAGGCGGGAAGGATGGAGGGAGGGAGGGAGAAAGAAACAGAACAGAAGAGATCCAAAGCGAGCAAGCTCAGCCCTCCCTGGCAGTTCGCAGCCTCTCACTGAGGAAGACAGAAGTCTGTGGGCTGGCCACAGGCACCTGACGCTCTGAGTGCAGCCGCCTTTTCACTAGGGGCTTACAAATACTTCCTGTGGCCTGAGCCCTTGCAGGTGACCATGAGCTCTCTCCCTGGGCATTCAGGGCTGGCAGTGGGGTGCAAGCAGAGGGGACCCCCACCCCCAGTAGCATTGGTCCATCTGGCGAACCCCCAAGTCCTGCCCCCATCACTTCCACGGTTGACAAATGCCTGGCTTAATGAAATCCTCACACCCCCAGGCCCTGGAGCATGGCGGGCAGGGAGGGACAGGGCACCAGAGGTGGGGGTAGCTGCTGTGCCCGGGTTCGCTCCCACTGGGTGGCAGTTCAGCTGCCCCTTTCTTGCATCAGACTCCAGGCAGAAAGAGCAATTTGTGGTTGGAAAACACACCAGACATGGCACGCGCTGTCTACTGTCCCTGGGACAGCAGTCCTGCCACCACCACCCTCTCGTCGCTCATCTGCCCGGAAACCTGCTCCCCCAGCTGCAGGGCACAGCCCCCTGCAAACTCTCTGGCAGACTTAGGTGTCCTTCTCCTTTATCTTCCTGGTACCCGGGGCACTGCTTCATCACAGCCCTTATTATTATTCATGTATTCATGTCACTGTTAATAATACTAATAATCATAGGCATTTATTGAATGTCGACCATGGGCCCAGCGTTGTGACGGGTGATTTATATATTTCAGGGGTGTGTGTGCAGAAGGCAGTGAAGACTCACCCAAAAGGAGAGGAGGGGGTTCCAGGCCGTGGGTATGGAGTGGGCGGAGGCTAGGCAAGGAGAATGCTGCAGCGTGACAGGAGAATGAAAATAGTTTGAAGGCTGTCTGACCATGAAGGGGGTGGGGGTAAGGGCTGGGGGCGTAAGGCAGGAGGGGCAGCCAGGACTGGCCACTGCAAAACCCCTGAGATGCCTTTCCGAGAGTTGTGCACAGTATCCAGGGGGCACTGGGCAGGCAGGGTGGGGGGAGTGGGGTGTAGAGGATTCCAGGCCAAGAAGTGGTGTGCAGATGTGTGATATAGCCCTCTGGCCACAGAGGTTGGATGGGGGACATTTAGCCTGCAGGATCATCAGGGGACCAGCAATGGTGGGGAGAAGGGGACAGTGGGGAGGGTCATTTAGGGGTCAGTCATTAGAAAGGGTCCTCAGTGATGGGCCAGGAGAGGCTGGTTTCTGTGTGAGCTGATCTTGCCATGACTCTTGGTGCTTTATTTAAGCCCTTTCTAGAGTTTCTCCCTCATCCCTTCAACTAACAGGGGAGGGGGGTGCAGGGGGAGGAGGGAGGTGCAGGGTGGGGGGGGGCATGTCCCCTCCTCCATCTGAGATCTGATTCCTCCTCCGTAACAAACATGGGGCATGCAGGTGACCCCCAGCGCCCTCCTGAGTCTGCAGGGCTGCCCGACATTCTCTCCTCTGCGTCTACTGTCTCTGCAACCTTCTCCTCCCTCATCCTGGCAACAGATGCACCCCTCGCCCCATCCAAAGGGCTGTTGAGTCAAGGATGGAGGGAATCGGTGAACGAACCAACAAGCGAACGAACCCTTCCCTCCCAGAATCCAAGTGTCTGTCACTTAAGCATGGTTTTCTGTGTGATTCTGTCCATCTGCCTGTCTTTTTCTTAATTTTCTCTCTGCTTCTCTCTCTGTGTCTCTCTGCCTTGTTGTATCTGTCCCTCTCCTTGTCTCTGTTCTCTCTTTGTCTGTTCTGTTTCTAGGTCTGTTTTTCCTTCCCCTTTTCTCCTTCCCTCTATCCCAGTCATCTCTCCCTCAGACATCTGTCTGTCTCTGTCCTTCTCTTCCCTCTCCCCCCTCCCTGGGCTTTGTCTTTCCCTTGCTGTCCCCCTGTCCGTCTCAGATCCCCACAGCCCCAAGTGCAGGCTCAGGCTCTGTGGGCTGTGGGGACCCAGAGCCCAGGCCTCTGAGGGAGGGGGACAGAGGAGGGAGGGGCTGACACAAGAGCCCAGATTGGGCAAGGCCCTTCTCAGCCTCTGGGGGCCCACAGGTCAGGTTTGTGTGGCCTAGGTTAAGAATTGGGCAGGTGTTGTGGGGGAAATTAATACTATCTAAAGAAAAAAAGAATCCTAGTAAGACCCATGGATCTTTTTGCAAGTCACTTTGTCCCTAATTCCCATCACAGTGCCTCGCACATAGTAGGTGCTCAATAAACACATGAGTAAATGTGGGAGTTAATATATGAGGACTCCCGGAGAGGCCCAGCAAGGGGGCAGGGTCGATGGCTTGCCTCCGCCAGCTCACCTGTCCTGTTTCCCACACCCTGGCTTCGGGAAGGGTTTAAAGGTGAGCGGGACCACTGGCGCAGCGGGAGGACCATCTGCATCAAGACACACGAGAGCGGCCAGAAGGAGATCGAGGCCTTCGATGCAGCCATCCTGCTCATCCGTAACCCCTACAAGGCCCTCATGGCCGAGTTCAATCGCAAGTACGGCGGCCACATCGGCTTTGCTGCACATGCCCACTGGAAGGGCAAAGGTACTGCTAGGGAGAGAAAGGGGAGGGAGAGAAGGGAGGGGAACGGACGGATCCTGGGTTGCAGGGGACAGTGCACTGTGCTGCCTCCTGCGAGGAATCCCGGAGCGCATCCGTGATGGCACCTGCGCTTCCTACATCCCACCATGCCCCCTAGTGTCACGTGATCCTCTGTGAGGCAGCCCAGTGGTTAAGGACATGGGTTGTGGAGCAAGACCTACCTCGGTTGAAGTCCCAGCCCCATCATTTCCTGGATAACGCTTCTTAACCTCCCTGAATTTAGGCCATCCCATCTGTAAAATGCGGCTCTATAGAATTTAGCCCTTTAAGTCATTTAGTACCTGTGACCTATGACGCGTGATAGAAATGGGGGTTCTCAAGTTGAAATGGATTGGCGCAAGTTTAAGAGCTCTTTCCTGGGAGTTAGGAGACCTGAATCCAGACCAAGGCCCACAGCTGAGTGGCCCTGAGGTTACCTATGAGGTCCCAAGAGATCCCTTTAATGAACAACCCCAATGACTCTGGGTCGGGAGGCCACATGCCTTGTCCCCAGGCCACAGCTGGAAAGTGACGGCATTGGCCCACTGAACTTCATCAAGACGATCTGGGTGTGAGACTCAGCTCTGACACGCATGAGTAGGTGGCTGCTATGTGGGCGAATGTCTTGTCACAGGGTGGACTGCGGCGAGATCTTGGAAGTCTGACCCGAGTACCTTTAACCCTACTGGGTCTCAAAAGCCCTTATCAAGGATCACCCGTACCTCCATTACGGCAAAGAGAATTGCATCGGCGAGCACTTTAACGCCCCACAATTAACCCATTTTATAAATGGGACAAGCCAAGATCAGAGGGATAAAGCATCTTTTTCAGGAAGTCGGGGGAGCTGGGGTTTGGCCCCAGAGAGTCTTCCCCCCAGAGCCCATGCTCCTAACCACTGTGCTAACCCATGGTAAGGGGCGAGGCGGGCCGTCTGTGAACAAGAATCACCCAGTTTAGTGCCTGTTAACATGAGCTCCTCCCACTCCATCCAGGAGCCAAGCTGCTGCAGCCCAAAGCCAGGGTGGTGGTTGGAGGGGGCTGCTTCCTGCTCCGCCCAACCCTCCCCCAGGCTCCCAGCTGCTCCAAAGCTCTGGTCCCCACCCAGAGAGGCCTGGAGCGTGGCGGGAAGGTGTTAACTCGGCAGTCCACCAATCACAGCCTCCATGTTGATGTCCTTGATTAAAAAGCCTTGGGCCTGCCTCACCAACTGTGTGCCGGGCTCCTGTTCACCCATCTGTCCCTCCCTCTGCCTTGCTTCCCCTCTCAGGGAGGGGGTAAGTACTTGGACAGGTGGTGACATTTGTTCTCTTGTTCCCAGGAGGGACGAGGCCTCTGAATTATTTATTTGTAGAACAACTGAAAGTGAGCCCTGGTCAGGGCCAGGCTGAGGAGCCCGCAAATGCAAACGGCAGGAGCCTGTCCCTGGAACAGACCCTCCGCTTGCCGAGCTGGAAAGGACCCGAGAGGTCACTGAGCACAGTGGGGCTGCCTCAGCCCCAGCTGCGCATCAGAATCCCCAGAGGAGTGTGGGAAAACCCCAGCGCTCAGGCCACACCCCGGGCCATTCCTGGAATGGAGCTTGGACATCAACACTTTTAAAGCTCCCAGATGCTTCTAGTGTACAGGGCACACTGAGAACCGCTGATTCGTCCTCTCTTCCTTAATGGGGAAACTGAGGCCCAGAAAGAGGCGGGGACCTGCCACGGTCACTCGGGCACATAGTGGTGGGACTAGAACCCAGCTCTCCAACCCCCAGACATCTGGTGCCCCAAGTGGAAATGGAGGGACTCTCTTGGGGAGCCTTAGCCTTCATTACCTCATTTAAACCGTCCAGCTACGGTGGAGGTAAGAAAGGCGGCCATAATCATTGTCAAATTCCATTTCGCGGTGAGAGCTGCAGCCCCAGAAGGGAGTAAGTCATGTTGCGGAGGCCCCAGGTATGGACTGAACTGGGTTCTAACCCAGGCAGTAGCCACCAGGCTCTCTCCTACCTGGCAGTGTCGCTGACCTTCCGGTGCCTTCGGAGGTTCTCCTGTCCTGGCACAGCCCCTTGTCTCAGGTTCAGACCATTTTAATTCCCAGAAGCCTCTTTTCCCTTATTCAAGACAGCTGGGAGCTTTATAACCAAGAAAGGAGGGTCAGGACCAGCTGAACCAAGAGGGTTCAGGAGAGGGGAGAGTGGGGGTTCCAGCACATACGTCTCATGTTGGGGTTCTGGGGGTCTCACATTATTGATAAGGAGACCTTCTCCCAGTGCCCCCTCCCAAGCCTGACCCAGGTCTTCAAGAGCTCTGGCTGAGAGCCTTCCCCCAAAACCCAAGTCTCCACCCAGCCCTTCCTGTCATTTGCATTAACCTCTGGCACCTGAGTTTGAGACCCTGACTTTCGGGTCTCCGCACCAGCCATGTCCCTTTCACTTGGGAACTGGTTAGAAACACAGGTCTCAGGCCCCACCCCGCACCTGCTGAATAATTAGAAACCCTGGGAAGGGCCCAGCCATCATCTGTCTGTCCAGCAACCCCTCAGCCATTTCCAACGCGCACTCCAGTTGTAGAAACACTGCTTCAGATCCTTGCTGCTCCAAGGGCGGCCTGGGGACCAGCAGCATCGACTTCACCTGGGAGATTTTTAGAAAAGCAAGTCTCCCCCACCCCTCCCAGGCTTACTGGGTCAGAATCTGCATTTTAACAAGAAGCTTTGTGTGCACTTGCACGTTTGAGAATCTCTGCTTTCCGACGCCCTCAGCCTAGAATGTGAAGGTCACCTCCCTCAGAGCAGAGGTCACCCAGCTGTTGAGCGTGTCCGCCCCACCCTGCCCATGCCCCCTCTCTGTGATAGCAGGGTCAAGGCTCCTCTAAGGCCCTCCCACCCACATACACACACTTGGCTCCATAACGTTGGTTTTACAATGTCCCTGGAGTGGGTCCAAAGCAAAGTTTTATGTGATATGATTACACAAGGTGAATTGTCCTGGATCTGTTTAATGAAACAGAGCCTGTGTTTAATGATTCCGTGGGGAATTAAGAACAGTTAAGCTATTAATCAGGCCCCAGTTCCTCCCGGCGAGGAGAAGATGGAGCAAGGTGGCTGGCCCGGCCCTGCCAGGCCCACGGGCGCGCCCGTCCGGCGGGACCAGCCCCTGTACCTGTGGTCCGCGGCTCAGTGTGCCTTTATTACCCGGTTTGAAGGCAGCGATCACTTACCGGAAATCCTGAGCTAATCAGGGGCTTTTGTTTTTAAGTTTTTTCTTCTCTTTTCCAATGAAGCGAGTGAGGAGCTTCAAGTGAGGGATCTGTGCCAGGCGGTGGGGGGGGGTGGCGGGGTGGACTCCTGCTGCTGGAGCAGCCTGGGTGTCAGATGTGGTGTAGCCGGGGAAGCCCTCGCCACAGTGATGGTGCCTCAGAGGTGCTGGGGGCGGGGGTGGGGCACCGCACTTCTCAGCCTTCTCCTGTGTCCCAGGCCCCGTGCCAGGGCCTTAGAAAATCTCATTTCATTTCATCTGCACAGCATCTGGGATGCAGGTCTAGCCTGGTCGCCATTTTGCAGATGGGTAAACTGAGGCTCAAGGTGATCGACTGATGGCCCTAACGTCACACAATAATGTGGAGAGGAGCTGGGTTGTGCACGCAGGTCGTCTGACTCCCAAGTCATCTGTGAACAGACCACGGGTCTCAGACAGCGTCCAGGGAGAAGAGTCTCTGAGCTGATCAGATCAGGAGCCCTCCAAGGGTTTGCTAGGAGGACAGGAGTCAGGCTCAGTCTGGCGTAGACGTGGGTTCGAATCCTGCCTTGGATATGCAGTAGTGAGGCATTGTAACCCACCCCCCCATTCTTTTGACACTGTTTCTGTAAGTGATATGTCGCTTGTAGACAGCAGCGTGTTTGTGTAAGAATCCCAGGAACCAGCTTCAAAAGGTGCAGGCTCCGACCTTCGGTCATCCGGGTAGCTCCGGGAGGCTTGCTGACTTTCCGCTGTAAAGCCAGGATGACATGTACCCCAGACCGTCCCGGGACCGGTTCTGAGTCCTTATCAGAATGGACTGGGCTGGTGGTGCACACACAGAGAATTTTTCCTCCCCCCTCCCTTGATCTCTTTATTCTGTTTTCCACAATTGGAAACTGGCTTTTCGTGTCCTGTCATGAAAAAGTCAGATCCCTCTTGGATCCATGCAAAGAAATATGTCGCACTGAAAATAACACTCACTCTTTAAGAGTTTTCACATTCTGGAGGGATCGAGTAGGCTTCTCCTGACTGCCTGACAGGAAGCTTCCATCACCACTGTTTTCCACTTGCTTCCTTACCTCTCGGGGCTTGGTCTGGTCGTTGCTGTTTTGTGCACACCAGAATCTGCTGCCTCCGCCCCCTGGACCTTGACGGGGTTGTTCGTGGTACCAGTTGGTGTGAGATAAAATTCTCAGGCTAGCGTCCCTGTCCCTCTTTTTAGAGGATTTAGTTTGAGATGGCTTGTATGTTTGAACTTTGCCTTTGCTTTAGATTTTGTCTTCGTTTCTGTTTTGAAAGGAGCGGCTGGATCTCGATCCCTTCAGGTGCCTTGGGCGAGCAGCCTTGTGCCCCTGTGCCTGTATTTCCTGTGTGTGGAATGGGGCTAGTCATTCCTGCCCTCCAGACTTCTTGTGGGCACCGCAGGAGGTAGTGCATGCGAATCACCCCATAGAGTAGGTGCTTAGGCAACACACGTTCCTATCCCAGGGAGCTTTGCAGTCAACAAGGATGCCATGTCATCTCCATCCCACCTGCATCCAAGGCTCAGGGTACCAGCTGGGGGAGCCCGACCACCCTGCAGAATGGCCCCTTCCTTTTCTTCAGGGACCACCCTGCAGCCCTCTTCCAGCAACTCCTTGAGGTGACCAGAAGTGGCCAAGCCTAGAAGTCCAGATCTGTGTGTCTCCAGGTGACAGAGCATCACCTCCATCCATCAGGGCTTCTGCCACGGAAGCAGCTGTTGTCCTGAATCACCAGGGATGCTAGGAGATGACTCAGGAATGGGGAAATCCTTAAAAAAAAAAATGAAACAGACTATACTCATGCTCAATTTTTTCTAATCACCCAGATACATCTGGTCTTAACCCATTATAACAGTATGGGCCCAATTAGCCAGATACATTGTAAATAATCCATCTCAAGGATCAAAAATGTCCTTATCTCCAGCATAAATATTTCCCAAGCAGCCGTGCTGTTCCAGCGGGGGGCTCTGGGAGAGCAGGAGCCCCGCCACTGATTCCGATGTCTTCTGCACAGAAGGAGTCCTTCATCACATTGCCACGTGGTGGTTGGGGGTTTCAATTTCATTCAACAACTGTTTATTGAGTCCCTGCTGGGGGGAGGCAGTGGAAGGCAGTGCGGGCCAGGCTGCTGGTACCTGGGGAAGACCGGAACTTGGAATCCCGCAGGCCTGGTCTGGATGGTGCTTCCTGGCTGTGAGGCCTTGGGTCAGTCCCCTCCCCTCCCTGAGCCTCAGTTTCCTCAGTGGTGATAAGTGAATAGTGGTCCTTTCTTTGCAGGGTAGTCATGAGCATTAAATGAGACCAGGGGTATCCATCACCCAGCAAGGGAGGGTTTAGTTCTACAGAACCAGCTGGGCTCCCCAGACTGGCCCAGGAGACTCACCGACACTGGCTCAGTAACACGCCCTTCGGGAGGGCACCTGGGGCTCTGCCCCTGGGAAGAGCAGCAGGTCTGGCTTCAGGGTTCTGGAGAGCCCATGCTGTGATTCTGCAGCCAGGCTCAGAGCTGAGGCTGGAGTCCCTCCCTCTGTCCCCAGCATCCTCCCTGGCTCCCCTTGCAAGCCCCAGGGGCTGGCTGGCTGGCTGGCTGGCTCTTTGAGGTCCTCTCCAGGGCTCCCCAAGGAATTCCCTGCACTCCGTAGGAGCCTGACTTTCAAGTCAGCCAGCCCCAAACATACCCTCCCACGTTGGTGGCAGTCCATCCTGTCATTTTACCATAGCACGATAATAGACAGATAGCCCAAAGAAACAACACACGATTCTGTAATAAAAAGCAAAGAAAGAAAGCTAGAACAGACAGGCGTAAAGATAACATAATAATCTACGGCCTGCAGTGTGTTGAGGAGACGGATGATATATTGTACATGGAGGGTACGAAGGGGCTGAGCGGCCCAGTGGAGGCACCTGCCTGAGCCTGGGGAGTCAGAAAAGGTAACATCGCACCTGAGACCAGAACCACCACAGTAACAGTAACAGTAATAGCGTTTACTAGGTACAAGCACCATGATGAAAACTTTCCATGCATTTCCACATATTCTGTCCTACAGCCCTATTATTATCCTGTGAGCTGATAGCCTCACCACACCAGATAATGGTTACTACACAGAACACCTGTTACTGCCCAGGATAGCTTGGCAGTCAAAGTCCCAGACTTTGAAACCAGAAGGTTTGGGTTCAAGTCCAGGCTCTGCCAGTTATTAGCTGTGTGACCTTGAGCAAGCTCCTTACCCTCTCTGTGCCTCAGTTTCCTCTTCCATTCAACAAGGGAGGAAAAAAAGATGATACCTGCATTCCTAGAGTTGTTGCGGGGAATAAGTGGATGGATAGCTATAATAATATATTTGTTATATATTAAAATATATATATGCTAAAATGTAAAGATACAGTAACCTATATTTACATGTCCATCTGTGCCTGGCATGCAGTAAGCACCCAACAAATGCTGTTGTCCCCGAAGGGAAGGAAGGGTTGAGACTGTTTTCAGGCAGAGGCAGCAGCAGCACCGAGGGGGAGGAGCCAGCGGAGCGTGCAGAGAAAAGGAGTCAGTTGTGTTATTATCACAGTGAATCAGGGAGACCAGGGCTAGCGCCATCTGGCCTGCATCCTGCATGCCCCTCCCCCCTCGGACTCAGCCCACCCTCCTCTCTCCGCAGAGTGGCCGGAGTTCGTGAGGAACTATGCCCCGTGGTGGGCCACTCACACGCTGGACTGGCTCAAGTTCGGCAAGAAGGTGCTGGTGGTGCACTTCGAGGATCTGAAGCAGGACCTGTTTGTCCAGCTGGGCCGGATGGTGGGCCTGCTGGGTGTGGCCGTCAGGGAGGACCGGCTGCTCTGTGTGGAAAGCCAGAAGGACGGCAACTTCAAGCGCTCGGGGCTCCGGAAGCTGGAGTATGACCCCTACACAGCTGACATGCAGAAGGCCATCTCTGCCTACATCAAGATGGTAGACGTGGCCCTGAAAAGGAGGAACCTCACGGGCGTTCCTGATGACTACTACCCTAGATGATGGGTCGGCTGGGGGCGGGGGTCCTGACCAAGCCAGGGACTCGAGGGCCCTGGGGACCCCTGCCCCTCTGTCCTCTCTTTGGTATGGGGACATCCCCTTGGCTGCTGTTGGCCTTCGATGAGTTTCCTGCATGACCAAGGAGCCTCCGGGGAAGAGATGGCCCAGGCACAACCCACCTGCTCACAGTCCCCTTTAGAGACGCTAAGAGGCCACTGATAGGGGAGTTCCAGCCACTCACACCCTCTTCTGTCTCCCACGTCCCTGCCCCCACTGCTCTGGGTTCTGCTGTGGGAGGGAGGGCTCATGGGGGTCCCAGAGACTGGGGTGCCTCATCCAGGTGCTGAGATGCAAGAGCCGAAGGGGCAGTAGGAGAAAAGTAGCCCCAGTTGCTCTGCCATCCAGGGCTGAGCTTCCAGAGCCTCCCCTTCTCTCCACCCAAGGGGCACCCAGGTTCATCAGACCACTCGTGTGTGAAGATCACAGGTTGCTGGGAAGTTTCTCTGTAGCCTTAGCTTTCTGACCTCCGGGTGGGGTAGGGGAAGCCTGGTGTTCACAGCAGGTTAACGGTCACCACTGTGGGGGGCCACTGGCATCATGAGCCGCCCCCCTGGGTGACTCTGCTCCTGAGAAAAGATCAGTTGTCTGTTCAGCGCTAAGGTCAGAATTCTGCCCTTTTCCTCCCCCACGGGGTCCAGGAGGTGGCCGTGGGTTCTTCAGGCACCGACAGGGACCCCACTAGGATAGCCGTGTGCCACGTGCAGGATGCGAGTAAGAACGAGAGCCCTGGTAACACGTTGCTCCACTGGGGGAGGGGGGCCGACACGTTGATCTTACATTGCCTTCTGCCCCTACCAATGACTGGGCCCTTCGCTAGCCAGGAGAGAGAGCAGAGCGAGGGTGCTCCCAGTCAGGCAGATCCAAACCCAAAAGAGACCCCTGCTGCCTTCTCAGACCACCAACCTCCGTGTGATCACGGTTCAGAAGTGGCAGCTTCTCTTGGGGGTCCTTTAAGGGACAGTGAGACAGAGGGGATGGCCCTTCATTGCTACACAAACGCTATTCCCCCGAAGCTGAGACAGCAAACCAAAGGATTCCTGAGGACCTGAGTCCCTGATCCTCGGTCTTAGACAGCATCGGTGCAGGAGCCCTCCGCTTTCCCCCGCCTTGGAGACCAGTGGCTGCACACCCAGCCCGCCTGCACGCCTGCTCCATCCCCACCGTGTAGATGCAAAGCCATAGGCCACAGCTCTTTACTCTTCTGTCTGGAGCCACCTCCCCACAAGCAGCCCCTCTGAAGCCTTGGGTTGCAAGCAAAGGCTCATTCCCAAATAGCCAAGAGACTATGGAGAAGGCGAATGTGAAGAGATCTATTTTTTTAAGAGGAATATGACTCATACATTCCGCCCCTTGGAATCTGGCGGTGAGAGAGGAGGGGCCAGGAAATGGGACCTGCGGTAGTCTCCCTGTCCCCCTCATCTGTAGGAGGTAGGCTCCCCCAGGGCCCAGCCAGGGGGCTCTGAATGTATTTTGTACCACGTTTCTTTCCCCCAGGCTAGTTTCTAGTCTTCTTTTGCAAAGAGGAGAGGGCTTGGCCCCCAGGGCCTCAGAGGCCAGCTCTCTCTGGGAGCCTCTTGGTCCGAGACCCCGGGCCAGTTCTTTGCCGGCGGCCAACTCAGGCCCCAAGCCCCTGTCTGAATATTCCTCAGGTCAACGCCGTCATTAAAAGTGAGTTTTGTTGGTAATTCTCTCCCGTGGTGGTGTGTTGTGTAAGGTGCGTTCACAAGCAGGCGCGTTACACAAGTGGTTTTCAAGTGTGTCCGTGTGTGTAAGATACAGAACGTCCTGTGACGCATAACTGAGTCTGTGTCTGAGTGACTCTGGAGCCGCCTGTGGGGAACTGTGTGCCTCGGTGTGTAAGACGGTCTCTGAGTTCAACTGCCCCCGTGTCCCAAGTCTGTGTCCCCCACGCTGGTGTGGCACCGTCCTTTCTGATGTGTCTGTAGGTTTCTGCATCTGGAATTGCGCACGTGCGGAGGAGATGGCTGGCATGAGCCCCGGGCGTGAGAAGGTGCCTGTGTATTATGGAGAGTTGTCTTCTGCACATGGCTTTTGTCCTTGGCGCATGCACACGCGTGTGTGTGTATGTGTGTGTATGTGTGTGTGAGGAGGGTGTGCCAGTATGGAGGGATTACTAGAGTGAAGTATAAGTGTCCCTGCTTGGAAGCCACTGAGCATACAAAGGGACAGAGAAGGCCCCTCTGTTCCCTGGTGGGTGGACTGAGTCTCAAACCTCCAAATACCCCTGAAGGTGGACTCTGTGTCCTCTCTCTGCACGAGATGGAGGGGCTTTCTGTGGAAAGGCGCCAGTGCTCCAGGGGCTATTCCAGCCCAAGGCAGGGGACACGGCGCACGTACTGCCAAGTGGACGGTAGGGAGAGGGGGGCTCAAAACAGTGGGATAGGCAGAGGACAGGGGTGGCAGGAGGGAGGAGGAAGGGCTTCTCCCCATACAGCGGAGAGCTCAGGAGGCCTGGGAGGTGGGGGAGGTCTTTTCCCCAGTCCTGGGGCCGCTAAAGTAGGGAAGCAAAGGAAGACACCAGAAAGGAGTGTGAGGTTGCTCCAGGACGGAGAGTGGGGTTCTTCTCCTCTGGGGGCTGTGCCGGCTCCAGGCTCCAGCAGTCCTTCTGTGATGGCTCCCTGGGCCCCCGGCAAAACTCTGACCCCAACTTCAAGCTTTGACTCTGGGCCCAGGCTGAGCCCTGAACCAATATGCCAAGTCTGACCTGGTCACAGACCGAGCCCCAGTCTTTGAGTCTGGATCCTGAGTCACAGCTAAGCACTAATCCTGATAACAGACTGAGCCCTGATCCTGGTCTCACGCCGGTCCCTGATCTCAGCCCCACATTGAACCTGGACCCCGGGAAGAGTCCCAAACCTGGCCCCCTCCACTGCACTTCAGCCTGAGTCACGGCTCCGCCCCACCCTGTCCTGCCCCACCCCGTGCCTCCCAGAACACAGGCTGATGACAGTGCCTCCTGACAGAGCCCAGATCTGTGCCACTGACTGAGCAAGCTCTGATTCTGGTCACAGACTGAGCCCAAGTCTCAACCTGGGTGCATCCTGACCTTGGTCACTCTGAGCCCTGTCCTGACCTCAGATCAAGTCTTGACTCTGGTCTCAGGCTGAGCCCTGAACCAATCATGCCAACTTCCTGTCACTTCTCAAAATACTCTTTCTCCAACCAGACCCTCCCTGACTGCCTAACCCCCCACCGCCTGGGACTCTCCCCCTGGATCCCACAGACTCCACTCCAGCTCCTTCTTCCCAGGACAGACCTCACAGCCAGGGGTGGGGCAACATGGGCAGTCAGCAACCCCCTCTCTGGCCAATCTCTGCCCTTCTTGTCACACTTCAGTGACCCTCTTGAATCAAATGCTTCTACTTCAGACTCAGAAGAAACCAAGGTAGAAGTTGTTCATTCATTCAAGGCAGCATTAACTCCTTCATTCGCTCATTTCTTCAACAATCTTTACCAAGCACCTACTGTGTGCCAGGCACTGCTCTAGGTTCTAAAGATTTCAAAAGGAACAAAACAGACAAGCTCCCCATCCCTGCAGAGTGTGCCTTCACCAAGCACTGAGCACATACTGGACGATGGTCAGGAAGCTCTGGGGGAGATGATGGAGCAAAGGAGGACTTGGGAAGCTCCTGACTGACCCCAGGAGGAAATCAACCCCGTTATTCAGCAGGACACTGGCCCAAGTCACACAGAGGCTCATAGCAGAACTGGGGCCACCCAGCTGGTGCTCCCTCCCAAACATCCAGTCCACACATGCAGAGTGACAGCGCCCTTGCACCTGAGGAGAAAGGAAAGCTTTGCCTTCCAGTGTGAGGACATGCCTGGGACACCTGGGCTCTCTCCTGCCGAGGCTCCAGGACGCAGAGGACAGGCAGGGCTCAGCATCTGCTAACAGCTGGGATTTCCTCCTGATTTCTCCAGCAACCCTGGAGGCTGCTGCCAGCGTATACCCAGTGGGCAATGTGGGAGGGGGAGAAGGATGGGGAGGCTGGGGGGGCAGGTCCCATCTCCTCTCAAGGCCCCGCCCCTCCTCCTTTGCCCCTCCTCTCTTGCACTGGTCTGTTCTCTCCCCACCCACCCCCTTTCTCACTGTCTCTTTACCCAGCCTCCCCATCTCCAACTTCCCTTTTTGTGGTCTCGTTTCTGTCCTCCAGCTCCTCATAAACCTCTTTCTTGTCCTTCTTTCTCTCCCTATCATTCTGTCATTATTTTTCTTGATTTCTGCTTCCATTCGCACCAGCATCTCTCTCTATCTCTTGATCTCTGAGCTCTCTGTGTCTCTGCCTGTCTCTTGCTCCCTCCCTTCTTTCCTTCCTCACCACCCCCATTGTCCTTCCCCTAGTCCTCCTCTTCCTCCTCTTCCTGGAGAGTGGGAGCAACTCAGTGGGATCCAGACACAGTGAAACAAATGCTACCCAGGCCAGTAACCAAGGAAGTGGTTTCCTTAGCAACAGAATCTGCAGGCACGTGCTTCACTGCCCCATCCCTCAGCTATTACAGTAAATACTGGGCGGGTAGGGCAGGCATGCCTGGAGATGGAGAAGTCGGTAATGACACTGTGTAGTGATCCCCTTGAGAGGGGATGGTGGTCAGAGACCAGCTCCGTACCTGGCATTGTGGAGACAAAAACCAGAGAGGTTGGCAGGTCGGAGAGAGGCAGACAGCATGGAGACAGCTGAGGGAAGAATCCACAGGACTTGATGGCAGACTGGATATGGGCAGGAGGAGGTGACAAAGCCAAGAGGCCCCCGAGATTCTGCCTGCGCAGCTCCTGGGAGGAGGTCCTTTGACAGATGGAGAGTGTGTAGGGGCGGGGGGGAGGCTCGCTCCCTGTCCCTAGGAGTTCACCATCTAGTTGGGATGGCACCGGGGGTTGGGGGTGGAAGGTGGAGACAGACAGAAACATCTCGTTCAGTTCTCCCTGTGAACTGGTGAGGAGGGCCCTGGCCAGTGTGGCTCAGTTGGTTGGAGAGTAGTCCCATAACCAAAGGATTGCGGGTTCAATTCCCAGTCAGGGTGCATAGCTAGGTTGCAGGTTCGATCCCCGGTCCAGGTATGTCTGGAAGGCAACCAATCGATGTTTCTCCTTCACATCAATGTTCCTCTCTCTCCCTTCCTCTCTCCCTTCCTCTCTCCCATCCTCTCTCTAAAAGTAATGAAAAAACGTCCCCGGTGAGGATAAAATAAAATAAAATACAAAATAAACTGGTAAGGAGGAACATGGGAGATCAAGCACAGCCCTAAGAGCGCTGAGAGGCTCAGAGAAGGTGATTCATTCACTCAGGTGGCACAAAAGTCAGTGACAACCCTTGGATTCAGACAATCCAGAGTCTGTCCCAAAGATGGAAGACAGAAGAGGTAGAAAACGTGGAGAGACGGAGAGGCAGAGAGAGAGAGAGGAAGAGAAAGAGATTTACATCATTGACTTGGTACTCTCTCCTACTGGGAAAACAAAAATAAATTCCAAGTTAGAGAAATGAGAAGGGGCGGGAGGAGACAAAAGCACCCCATGGTACAATAGCTTTTGCAGCTATAAATAACTGTCCCCAAAGAAAACACCTGTTAAGATGGATTCGCTTCCAGGGAGGCGAACTGTGCCCCCATTTCAGGTGGATGTTTAAATGACTAGGAGGGGGTAATGGGGGGTAGGGGGGGACAAAGGGTAGAAAGTTGGTGGACGTGACACATGAAAACCCCGCTCGGCTTTTCCCAAAATGCAGTACAACGTGCAAGCGAGGAGAGCTGTAAATCTGGGGGATAATAACACCCGTCCTCGCAAAAGCAACATGTTTATTTATCATGTTTGCACGTTTACAATTTCCTCTCAAATTTACAGTCTGCAATCTGCCCGCGTGCAGGGGAGAGCCGTGGAAATGAGAACAAACCGACACAACGTCGAGCAGGAGAAAATGATAAAATATTTATCCCCTCCGTCCACCCCCGATACCCCGGCTGCCTTAAATCCAATTTCAAACAAAGGTGGTGATTTACCCGAGTGGGGCCCTGTGTCTCTATTTCAGGCCACTGAGAGCTAATTGAAATGAACAGTCATTATGGAAGGGAACGTGTTACAACAAAATGATTTTTGTGTGTTCAGAGTCATTTACTAAACAATTATGGAAAACGAACAGTCAGCCAGAAGTGAGAGAGACGGTCAGTCTCGGTGGGGACGAGACGGCTGTGTCCTAAAGTGAGGGACAGGAGGGAGAGGGAGACAACTCGGGGACCAAAATTTCTTCTGAGAGCTGAGTTAGGCACCCACCCTGCAATCATAGTTACCTGGGCTTCCAAAACAAGCCCTGGCTGGTGTGGCTCAGTGGATTGAGCATGGGCCTGCAAACCAAAGGGTCACCAGTTTGATTCCCAGTCAGGGCACATGCCTGGGTTGCGGGCTGGGTCCGTAGTAGGGGTGCATGAGAAACAACCACAATCACACATTGATGTTTCTCTCCCTATCTTTCTGCCCCCCTTCCTCTCTCTCTAAAAATTAATAAATAAATAACATCTTTTTAAAAAATGACACAAAACAGAGAATGCCCAACACTTATCCCAGACCTTCTGAAGCAGATTTTCAAAAAACAAAAGCCCAGGAGTCAGTGGGAGGGATCCTGGGGGCCTGCTGGGAGACCAAGCTGTGTTTCCAATGGCCGGCCTTGTTGGTAACCACTGGCCTGCAAAGGACTGTCAATATCCTCCATGTGTCTATGGCTCTCCATGCACTGTGATCAGTGCATCCCTGGCACAGTACCTGGCATATAGTAGGTGCTGGGAAATGCTTGCTGATTTCCTCAATAAGAGAATGAGGAATACTGAAGGATGTTCAGAGAAAAGCAACAAGTCATCAGCTGAAGTGGCCCCAGTGCCGCCCCAGCTGCCCTGAGTCTTCTCCTCAGTAGCTCTGACTTGGTTCCCCACCCCACCGCACTTCTCGAACCCCCAAAGCCAAGGCGTGGTGTGGCGCAGCCCACTCATGCTGGCTCTCGACAGCCAGTCACACACACAGTCTCTCAAATTCACGTTCCGTTACGTCCCATTGGTAGCTTGAAATTGGCCGTGGTGAGAGTATTTACACCACGGAAATTGGAAAATGCTACAGATCAGGCGGGATTTTGTGTTTTGTCTTGGTTGTGGCTGTTGAGACCCGGCTGTTCAGTGTTTACCAGCGCACAGCCACCCAAAGCTTGCAGGCACACACGGTGCCATATCTTGTCTCTTCTGGGTCTTCATTCATAGTGTCCCCTCGCCCTGGAGAGCTCTATTCTGGCTGATGTCTCCGCCCCCTCAAGACCCGGCTAAGTCAGTCTCTTCCTCTTCCAGGAAGCCCCTGTCCCCACCCCACAGGACCAAATTCAGTGACTTCTCTAACCTTCTGCATTGCAGCTCTGGACACAGCCGTTGCTATGGCCACTTCAGTAATCTGTTCTGTGTGTGTGTGTGTGTGTGTGTGTGTGTGTGTGTGTGTGTGTCTCACCAGGGCATGAGCTCTGTTAGGACAGAAACCGTGTCTTCACCTTTGGATCTCCATGTGCCATCTGGCACAGACTAGGGGATGAGCAAATGTTCAGCCAATCCAAGAATGAATACATCAATTACAGTTAACACTACCCACCACCCTCCCAGCTCTTGCAAACTTTGGGGTGGATGGATAGAAGGATCCACCTGCTCAGATATTGGCCAAGAAGAAAGGGGAACATAAAACCACACACAGTGATGATATAGCAGCTAATATTTCCTGAGTACTAATTACACATTGGGCGCTATGCTAAGAGCTTCCCTTGTATAACATCATGGAATCATCACTCTGGCAGATAGGGACACTGGGTCTTCCTTGTGACAGACAGGGGAACCAAGGTTCAGATTGGTTAAGTAACTCACCCAGTGTCGCACAGCTGGGAAATGATAAAACTGGGCTTTGAACTTGGGCAGTCTAGCGACAGAGTCCCTATGTCTCACCACCACACCGTCTCCCGGGAGGAGAAATGAACCCAGAGCCAAGAAGGAAGGGACGGAGCTGGCAAGGCAGCATGGAGAAGGCAGCATGGAGAAGGCAGCTGTGGCACAGGGCGAGGGGAGAAACCCAATCATGCACACAGCAGGCCTTTCTGGGGCTGACGCCCTATGGGGTGAGGTGAAAACAGAGACCCACGGCCATCACTCGTGAAGCTGGCAGGTGCTCCAGATGACTTTGGGTTCTGAGCGGCAAGGGGGGTTGGTTTATAGGTTCCCATGGCAACTGCCCAGCAGTAATCTCATACTCCACACAGCTCAATGAGTTTCTAGAAATTCCTTCCTTTTTGCTTCCACTGCCACCCCTCCCAGCTGATGGAGGCAAGGTGACAGCTTCTTCCCTAGGACAGACTGTGCTAGAGAAGAAAAGATGACAACGGGGAAGGGAAATTCGAGGAGAGTGGGCAGAAGAAAAGAGAAAGAGGGGCTTCAAACCTCAAAGGTCCAATCATCAGACCGGGAGGGACAGCCGAAGGGGACTCTCAGACCCACTTACAAATCTCAGGAGACCATGAATTGTCTCCCCAGGAAAGTGTGTGCATACACATACCCCCACACAGAGTCCTGCGTAGAGTTACAAGCAGCATTTAGACCTCTCGGGACCAAGAGAAGGAAATGAAAAACCACCTGATCCAGCGTTTTCCAAATTAAGGCAGCAGAACTCTACCTTCCATCAAAACCGAGTGTGAAACCCTGATCTCTAAAACAGCAGTTCTCAATCCGGGTGGGGGAGGTGGATTCTGTCCCAGGGATATTTAACAACGCCTGGAGATACTTTCAGTTTTCACAACGGGGAGAAGGGGAACGCTATCGCATTTAGCGTGGAGAGACCGAGGATGCTGCTCAGCATCCTACAAGGCACCTATTAACTGCCCACGACAAAGGACGACCTCATCCCAAATACCCGCAGTGCCAATGCTGACAAACCCAGGGGCAGTGCACTAAAAGGGGGGCTGTTCATTCATTTGTTCATTCATTTGTTCGTTTGCTCATTCAATCAGCGAAACGGGCAGGGAATGGGTCAGGGAGCTCTTCCAGCATCAGAGGAACCTGATGTACTCAGCTCTGCGATCCGGGGCCAGCAGCCAGACGTCTCTGCACTTTGCTTTCCTCAACTCTAGGATGGAGGCTACCACAGAATCAAGTGACGAGGGGGTTGTGCTAGGTACCGTCACTATGTACACAAAGGGAAAAAAGAGCACAGGTATGTTTTTATTATCATTGCTATTATTAGTAAAGATGTTTTGGAGGATTTCGCCAAGGAGAAACGCGGGTTGTAATAACTCGGAAAAATGCCTGCCATTGGCTAGCTAGAGGGATCAGGGGCTGCTGCAGACTACAGGCTTGTCCTGCCAAATCCCTGTGTTGAAGCCCCAGTCCCCAATGTGCTGATATTAGGGGTGGGCCTTGGCAGGTGATGAGGATTAGATCAGATCATGAGGGCGGGCCCTTATTTTAAAAAAGAGGAAGAGACACTAGATCTTTCTTGGCACCATGTGCTCATAGATACGAAGAATTAACATCATTAAAATGTCCACACTGCCCAAAGCAATCTATAGATTCAGTGCAATTCCTATCAAAATACCAATGGTATATTTCACAGAACTAGAACAAATATTCCAAAAATTTCTAGGGACCCACAAAAGACCCCAAAGAGCCACAGCAATCTTGAGAAAGAGGAATACAGTTGGAGGTATCACACGACCTTATGTCAGACTATCCTACAAGACTATAGTAGTCAAAACTGCATGGTACTCACATGAAAACAGACATGTAGATCAATGGAACAGAATAGAGAGCCCAGAAGTAAACCTATGTCTACACGGTCAATTACTCTTTGACAAAGAAGGCAAGAACAAACAACGGGGTAAAGACAGTCTATTCAATAAATGGTGTTGGGAAAATTGAACAGATACATGCACAAAGAAAAAAAAAAACTAGACCACTTTCTTACAACATATACGGGAATAAGCTCAAAAATTAATTAAAAACTGAAGTGTAAGACTCCAAACCATAAATCTCCTAGAAGAAAGCATACACAGTAAAATCTCTGACATTTCTCATGGCAATATTTTTGTGGATCTATCTGCTGGGGCAAGGGAAACAAGAGAAAAAAATAAACAAATGGACATCAAACAACACATCGATAAACAATAAACAATACATCAAACCGAAGTTTTTTGCCCGTCAAAGAAAACCACCAACACAATGAGAAGACAACCCACTGAAAGAAGATATTCACCAACGACACATCTGATAAGGGGTTCGTCTCCAAAACACATAAAGAACTCACACAGCTCAACACCGAAAAAAATCAAGCAACCCAGTTCATAAATGGGCTGAGGACCTGAATAGACACTTCTCCAAAGAGGACATTCAGAGGGCCAACAGACACACGAAAAGATGCTCAACATCACTAATCAGCAAATTAAATTACGAGCCCATTAAAACCACAACACGACATCACCTCACACCTGTCAGAATGGCCATCATCAATAAACCAACAAACAAGGGCTGGTGAGGAGGTGGAGAAAAGGGGACCTTAGCACCTTGTTGGTGGGAATGCAGACCGGTGCAGCTACTGCGAGAAACAGTATGGAGTTTCCTCCAAAAATTGAAAAAGGGACTGCCGTATGACCCAGCAAACCCATTTCTGTGCATAGATCCAAAGAAACGCAAAACGTTAACTTCAAAGAACATAGACCCCCCCGTTCACCACGGCGTTCCTGACGAGTGCCAAGATCTGGAAACAGTCTGTGTCCACCGAGGAGCCCAGCATGGGAAATTCAGTCGATGAGGTTGGGATCGCTCTGAATGTTGCCAGGCGGGCACTGGGAATAGCCCTGGGCCTCTCTGTGAAGTACGTGGTTGTGGAGCTGCTGTGCTGCACACCTGGAACTAATACAAAAAACAGAATGTCAGCCGTAATTGCAAATACAGTTTAAAAAATAAACACGACTTTACCATGGTCCAACTAACGGTACATAGAGGTGTTTAAGTGCTAGTTTCTGTTGTCATAAGCCGCTTTCCGACTCAGTAAGGCCATGGATTCAGTCATTGTTACCCCGTTCTCAAGCAGAAACCAGGGGCTCCTCAGATGTTAGGGCTGCGTCTTCCCCCAGCAACGGACTTGGTTCCTGAGCCACAGGATGGACGCCTGGATGAGGGGTCCTGGGGAAAGTGCGAAGGTTGTGCCTTAACCTGCCCAGGTTCAAGACCGGGTTCACTTCCCAGATATGTGGCCTCGGAAATGCTGCTTCGTGTCTTTAAGCACCAGTTCCCTAGTCTGGGAAAGGAGGGAACTCATGGAGTGCCTGACCTGCTGAAGGGATTCAACTGTTGTGGTCAATGTGAGTGCTTCCTCCATTGTGAGCTTATTTCTTTTGGATCAGCTTTATTAAAGCATACTTTATATACAACAAAATGTGCCAATGTCGGGTATACAATTGGATGAGTATTTTGTTTAAAGATTTTATCCATTTATTTTTAGAGAGAGGGGAAGGAAGGGAGGGAGAACGAGAGGGAGAGAAACATCGATATGTGGTTGCTTCTCACGTGGCCCCCACTGGGGACCTGGCCCGCAACCCAGGCAAGTGCTTTGACTGGGAATCGAACCAGTGATCCTTTGGTTCACAGCCCACATTTAATCCACTGAGCTACACCAGCCAAGGCTGGATGAGCTTTAACTGTCATGATATCACCACATGACCATCCTCACTGTTACGCTGAAGAACGTTCCTGTTTCCCCACAAAGCTCAATCAGGCTCTTGGTGGCCAATGTCTTTCCTCCACCCCCACGGCCCCGCAGGCTAGAAACGCATCATCTCAGGCTGCACCTCTCACCTGGGGAATTGGGACAATTCCATGACCAAGACCACAACCTACCAAGACCTTGGAGACCTGCACGCACAGTACAGTGTGGGAAACACAGCCCTGGCCAACTCACTCTTCCAGCCCTGCCTCCCCTGGGAAGCTGTCCCTGGGCCCCGAGGTTGGGTGAGGTGACCCTCTGGCTGCTGCCTCTTTACCTGGCTGGGATCCCCCGGGAGAGGGCAGCCTCCACAGGAGCAGACTCTGTGACTCCTCATCCTGACTGCTGTTATTAGTGACCACTGTGCTGGTGACTGTATTAAACAGCAGGTGATGTACCGGCACGTGATTCTCACCCTAACCCTACGGGATAGAAACCCCTACAATCTCTCTTCCAGCTAAGGAAACTGAGGCTCCGAGGAAGAGTAAACGCATAGAGAGCTCAACACCAGCGTGGAAGAGGCAGAGGCAGGACTTGAACTTCAGGGGCGGGGGGAGGAAATGCTACCACCTCCTGTGCAAAATGAGCCGTGGACACAAACACACCAGCACACTTTGTTGGACGGAAGCCAGTGCCTTGTGCCGAGACCTCTGGGGGCCCAAGGAAGCAGAAAATCTGAAATCTCTGAACCATTTTTTCTCCAGCTCCTCAGTGATTTCCCTTCCCGAGTCAAGCCTCCCCTTAATCCAATTAAAACGGACTTGTTTACGGTTATCAGCTCTTTATTTGGTTTGTTAAAAATGTGTAAATTACCCAGAGGCCTCTTCATCCCCTGAACCAAAGGCATCGATAAAGCTATTAAGTTAAATCCAATTAAACGCAGCTGCTGGAACTCGAGTGTGGTGGCAAAGAGCAGCAGCGAGGTGGGAAGGCAGGGTTTTGCTGGGGAGAGATCTGATCTTGCCCAGCCCGCTCCTCTCAAAGCATTCAGGGTGTGAGCAGGAAGAGGGCAAAAAGAGGCACTGTTTATTTACCCTGGGCCAGACCAGGGTAAATGCAGTACATCACTTACTTATCTCCGTGACTCCAGAAGGTGGCATGGTTGGACCCATTTTGTAGATGAAGAAACTGAGGCTCAGAGAGGTCAAGCACCTGGTCCAGAAGCTCATACAACTGGGAAGTGGCAGAGGCGGGATTTGGTCCTGATCTGTCTACTCCCTCTGCCTGGAATCTTGGAATGTCAGAGCGTGAGGAGTCATTCGGCCAAGAGGAAGGCTCTGGAAACACACACACCTGAGTCTCCACATCCTTAAAGGAACACCATGCCAGCCTCCCAGGGCTGGGGGAGGAGTCAGGGAATGACGTGAGTCTGAGGCCCTGGGCCTGTCGTAGGTACTTGTCAGGTCCTGAGATCTGTTAACGGCACTCTGATCAAAACCCATCTCCTTCCCCTTCCCATTTTTCAGAAGGGAAGGTTGAGACCCAGAAGGGAAATGTGACCTCCTCAAGGTTACAGAAATTCCTTGACAGAGCTGGGACACAAACACAAGTCCCCTGCCTCCTGGTCTGGAACCCCGTGTCAGGCCCTGCTCTGCCTCTCCATTTTGCAGATGAGAAAACTGAGGCACAAAGTGTAGAAGGCACTTGGTGGCCAGGGTCCCCCAGCTCGGCAGCCACTGTGTCCTGGACTCAGGTCTTGGCACCGCTGTTCCTTAGCTGTGTGGCTTGGGCACGTGTCTGGACCTCCCTAAGCAGCTGGTTCCGCCTCTTTAAAAGGGGGGCTCATCACCGCTGTCTCAATGAGCATTTGGTGGGGAGTGAGGTCAGGCGGTGAAAGCCCCATGTGAACCAGGACTGCCTGTGCCCGCACTACTCAAGGAGCATTTGGGGAGGGACCTGAGCATCTGTCCCTGACATCTCTAAAGCCCCATAGTGGGTTCCTAGTTCCTGGCAGCCCTTAACCCCCGGGGGACACAGCTCAGGAAGGGAGAGCAGATTCAGGCGATGCTAACCCTATTACAGATACATTAGCAACCTTACAGGATCCCAGGAAGTACCACCCACTCTGTGGAGCTTCTCTATCCTCACCTCGCCAGTCCCCAGGTTCTCAGAAATCTGGGCAGCAACTTCACATAGGTGAGCGGGAAATCCCATGCGAATGGGCACAATAGCAGGACCACAGCGGTGCCAAATTCCCCTGAGGATGCAGCGACACAGTGATCTCATGGGGCAGTGATAACGCAGCCCAAAGTCAGGCAAAGGTGGGTTCAGCTCCCACCAACATTATCAGCTCCCCAGCCCCGCTCCCTTGGGCAAGCATCTTCGCCTCCCCAGCCTGCGTTCCTCCCCTCTGAAATGTACAAAATGGTCAGCAATTGTGGAAGGTCGTTAGCACTGACCTTAAGGGCGATCATCAGGACGCATTCCAATTTTTAAGACCCAAAGCCTGTTGGGAGCAGCAGAAAAAGTTAAGAAGTACCAGCACGGGGTGTCTCTCCTGGAAATGAGGAGGGAACTGTTATGGGTAGAGCTCCCAATACAAGACCTTTGTCCTGATGGCACCAAGGGCCTGTGCGCCCAGAGGGGAGCGGGGTCCGTTAGGGAAGAGGAAGCGGAAGGGATGGTCTGCGTCTGCCCGGACGTGTAGGGTGGGATTATGCAGCAAGGCTGTGGGCTCAAGTCAGGCGTGGTCTTGAGGGTGGAGTTTTCAAGTCCAACTTCTTTTATTCTATTCCTTTCACATACAAAAGCCATGCCCAGAAGCGGGCTCGTAGATTCCGCCAGGGTGAGGAGCAGGCCCCTTCCCTCTGCAACACCAGTGCCTCCCACCAGACGACTGGAGAATAAGGCCTGGCGGGGGTGGTGGGCTGGAGGGTGTGCAGAGGCCGTGGGGAGAGAGGCCACCTCTTTGGCAGAAGAAGAGGAGAAGGGTTCTGGGGAGTGGACCGGCCAGGTGTGTACTTGGTCTTGGCTCTCCCAGCTTTGCTCCAGGTACACGGATGACCTTCAGACCAGCTGGGTTGCCCCATCCCCATTCTAGCTGGCAAGAGGACAGTTGAGGTGTGTGTGGGGGCGGGGGCATCTTACATTTGGGGGAGGCGAGGGAAGCCCATCAACCAAGCTCAAAGCAAAGGCCTCTCTCCATGGTTTTCCACTCATCACGAAGGACTAGGGAGAAGGGAGACATCTTTCCACGCCTGGGAGGGCAGAGGGCCCTCAGGTGCTGCAGACGCCTCCCTCACCTCCACTGTTGACCAAGCCCACCCTCCACATGCCCAACACCACCCCAGGAGAAGAGCAGGGGAGGGGAGCATCTTGGAGGCAGCTGAGTATGTTTATCCAGGAGAGACTCAGCTCAGGAGCCAAGCTAAAGCTAACATTTGGACTAGAATGGTGAACCTGTTTAGATCGGCGTGCTAGGGCTGCTGGAACAAAATGCCACAGCCTGGGGGGACGTAGATGACAAAGGCACCGTCTGGTCCTGGAGGCTGGAACTGAGGGAAGGATCGGCTCCAGGCCACTCTTCTTGGCGTGTAGACGGCCGTCTTCTCCCTGTGTCTCTTCACGTCATCTTTCCTCTGCCCGTGTCTGCGTACAAACTTCTGTGTTTGTAAGGACACCAGTCATACGGGAGGACCCAGCCCAGTGACCTGATCTCAATCTGATTATCTCTGTAACACAGGTCCCGATCTGAGGAACTGGGGGTCAGGACGTCAAAATAGGAATTTCGGGAGATACCATTCAGCCCGTCACATGGGTAAAGCTTAATTTTTGTTTTTGTTTTTGTTTTTGTTTTGTTTTTTTTCGCCAATGCAGCGTGGAGTTGGGAGGGGTTGAGGGGGATGTCACCAAAAACACCGGATCCGCTCCAAAGACATTGCATTTTCTTCCCACACCCAAATTGTAGCAAGCACTCAATGTGCAGCCCCCGTGCATCACTGAGGCAGGCCGGGGCGCCTCCTGAATCAAGGGCCTACCTTAGGCACAGCCCCCAGAGATAACAAAGCAAATGCAGGCTTGTTGCTCCAGTCAACAGGAAACACACACACACACACACACACACACAATAAAACATGACAACAGCAAGAGCTAGCAACCTTTTAAGCCCATCACATTCTCCAGGTGCTGCGTAAGCTCTGTATGTCAATTATTGTGCTGACTCTGCATTCAGCCCTAGGAGGCGTTCCTCTTACATCCCCAGTCTCACACACGGGGGCACTGAGGCTCCAAGAGGAAACATTTCTTGCCCAATGAAACTGGCCTGATTCCAGATCTTGTGTGTGTGAGCACCGTCCACCCCACCAACCCCTTTCCTGAGCTGGCTGACCTTTTCTGGAAAACTCCAAAGATCTCTTCCCTCTGCTCCAAGGGCCGAGGGGGTGCAGGGACCTAGAGGTGGGGCTGGTGGGCAGAAAGCTCAGGACAGGCAGATCCACCAGCTTCCCAGGGCTTGTGCCTCAGGCTTCAGAAGCTCAGCTCTGTTGGGGCTTCTGCAGGGAGAACCCATCAGGGAATCACAACAAAAACCACAATACTTCTAAAAAGAAAACAACCTAGCCGCCCAGCCACAAGGTACGGCTACATAAACTCTGGTACCCATGCTACATCTCTGAGGTGATCACTTCAATAATCAATGCAATATAGGGGCACATTTGGTGACCTGATTAAAAAGAGGATAAAAATGTCATAGAACAGAATAGACAGGGCCTGGCAGAAGTAAGGCCTGCTTGGGTGTGGTGGGTAGGGTAATAATATGGGCGTACTAATTTATAGTTTTAATTTGAACATTTCACCTAAAATGTCATGCGGTGTGCTTGAGTGTGATATTGTTATGTTACAGAATTACATGCTTATGATTTTGTAATTCAAAGGGGGCATTATTTGTGCCGGATGCTGTATATACAAATCTTTTTGCTAGATAGATATTGAAGGATACAGATATCTAGACTAGGCTATAGATGATAAACTAAAATGATAATAATGCTTATCTTGCAAGATCCCTGGAGTTTGAGGTGACTTCCCTTTTCTTTTTGCTGGTTCATATATTCTAATTTTTTGCCAAAGATGGTGCATTATTATATACAAACAAAAAGAGGAGGCCATTACTCTTGGGGTAAATCATTCTGATTTTCTAAGAAATAAGTTCTTTATTTCTAAGAGCTGCTTCCCTTCAGCACCCCCACCACAATTTTGCTCAGATCTGAGAATTTATTGTTTCTGGTAACAGGAAGGTGAACCTACGTCCTGATCGGTTTGCTCGTTATTTTTTAGAGCATCATCTGCCTTCTCTGGGAGACACGCCTGGATACCTGTCCCTCATCCACTCCCCTTCCCACTGACATTGAAACCTGATTGTGTCTGAATGGTCATTCCTCTCCCAGGTGACTCCTGGGTGGATCCTGATTGGTTGAAGCCATCTCCTTTCTCCATCACTGATTGGTTTAGCAGTAGCCATGTGACCCGGTTCTAGCCAAAGAGATGTGAGGGGAGCTCTGCTGGCGGCTCTGGGAGGGGTACCCTCGCTACACTAGGAAACGTCCTTGCCTCTGCTGCTTGATGCTACTGGAGGCTGGACATCTGACACTCTGGAATCCATCTTATGACCAGGAGAGATGCCACACTGCAGACAAAGCCTAACCTCTGAGTATGACAGAGCAGAGAGAAGGAAACACTCTGGGTCCTTGATGTCATCGTTCAGCTGCTAAATTCCCAAACTCTAGGTGTTTCTATGACAGGAAGGAAGGTACTTTTCTCCTGGCTTCAGCCGTTTGGAGTTGAGGTTTCTGTTACTTGAAGCCAAATGCATCCTAACTGATGTAATCTTATTTCTTTTGACGTTTGCTTGGCTCATTTCAAGTGCTGAGTCCAAAGAACACTGCCAACTAGTGTGGATAAGGGCTTTTATTCGTTTCATTTATATTCCCAGCCTTTGAAGATACACTGATTTTGTTTCTCTGCTTCTCGGGGTTACGTGGACTGATGTGCCTGCACCAACGTGTGAGAAAAAGACCGAGCTATTGATGGGAATGGATGATCACACTGTAGATAGAACAGGGAACAAAGGAACTGGGCACAGGGACATCTGAGTTCTTGCCCTGGCTCTCCTCTGATGGGACTAGTTTCCCATCAGGGATCCTCAACTCAACTGACCATAAGGACCTTGTCATCTGACATGTTAAGAACAAGCAAGTAGTCTTGGCTGGTGTGGCTCAGTGGGTTCGGCATCATCCCATAAACCAAAAGGTTGCAGGTTCAGTCCCCGGTTGGGGTGCGTATGAGAGGCAACCAATCAGTGTTTCTCTCCCTCTCTCTCTCCCTCCCTCCTCTTCTGTCTAAAAATCAATAAGCGTGTCCTCAGGTAAGTAAGCTGTTTCCATTGAGCTATCTGCATCCTTGAAGATGCTGTGGCCAGGGACCAGAACAAGGCTCACAACCCAGGAACCAGAAAGGGGTGACATTTCAGATTCCAACAAGCTGAAATTGTCCCTATGATGAACCTGGAAGGGGGACCCGGGAGCCCCCACGCCATTCCCAATTTCATGTTCCTTCAACCTGCCTCGGTTTCAAAGTTCCACCTTTGGCATGCCATCCTTTTGGGTGAAGCAGGAGGGAAAGAGCTGCTGGATCCGATCACCCTGCTCTTGTATTTGGACAGATCGGGGGTGGGGGAGCAGTCACACACAATGACACTCTGGCTCCCCAAATCAGTCTCAGTCCATCGAATCCAGCCGGGACGTGAGTCTTCTCTCTCCAGCTCCCGAGAGATCCAAGCCTTTAGAACAGGAAGCCTTTCTGCGTCCTGTTCTAATTTCTCCACACCTAATTTATCTAACTCAGGGGGTGGAATGTCAAGCAAAAGAGGTCAAGCCACAAAGCTATGCAGACACGGGTTCAAACGCCAGCTCTGCTACATGCTAATATGCTGTAAGATTTATAAAAGTAAGAAGAGTGACAGCTGTCGTATCCCCAGAGCCTAGCACAGTGACTGGCACATAGTAGGTGCTCAATAAAAAGCAACGGATGGCTATCTGTGTGGTTCTGGGAAATTCACTTGACCCCTTTGTGCTCCAGCTTCTTTGTCTTTAAAATTAAGATAGGTTTACCCTTCAGGTTTCCAATGAGGATGAAGGGGAATGATGGACGTGCCATTGCCTTTGGCTGCCTGTCCCCATGCCTGAAATTCTGTCACCAGTCACTCCTTCCCAGTAAAGCATGGGGGCCTGGATGCTAGCCTGGGCATCGCAAGCTGCCTGCCATCAGCCAGGGGCTCACAAGCTATGACCCGCCACCCGCCAGGACTGAGACCCCCTTTCCCACCTTCCCGTACGTGTCCCAGCTCCACGGCACCAGCATCTGGGAGACACCACCAGATGCCAGAAACTCATTCCATCATCCAGATGTTCGCTCTGCGGGTGCCAAACGTCTGCATGATGAAAACCAAGAGAAAGATCATCCTGGGTTCTGCCCCTCTCAGAGCGAGGCATCTGGGCTCTAGGGACATCTGGGTGTCAGGTATCTGGCTGCAGCATCGCCCAGTGCCCAGCACAGACCTTGCGCCCAGTGGATTGCTCCATCCATGATTTCCAAGTGGAAGCATAAACACAGGAAGTTTGTGGTCGTCATAGTTGTACCAGCCAAGTCCTTAATAGAGGCCTGGGCCGGAAAAGGACTACAAAACAATAGGAAGGGGGAGGGAGGCATCTGGCTTCTTTAGTTTCAGGATGCAATTCATCAGACAACGGGAAGAAAAAAGGCCAAGGAAGGAGAAACCTCCTCGATGTGTGATTAATGGAAACCTCCTTCATGTGTGACTGCTTCCGATGGTCCAAGGGAGAGACCTGTGGCTTCTCCGCTTCTGAGTGACCCAGGGCCTCAGTTTCCATATCTGTGACATGGGCAGAATCCTACCCTTGCTCCCAAGTTCCCTCCACGTGGAAAAAACTCAACAATGCTTTACAAATGGGTACCAGATTGTCGTGAAACTCGATGGTGATAATGCTAAATATAACTTCAGCCTATGGTTATTTCCTCATTCGTTCAACAAA
Source organism: Macrotus californicus (assembly GCA_007922815.1). Classification (NCBI taxonomy): domain Eukaryota; kingdom Metazoa; phylum Chordata; class Mammalia; order Chiroptera; family Phyllostomidae; genus Macrotus; species Macrotus californicus. The sequence continues at coordinate 118,555 of VMDR010000595.1, forward strand.
AGAAGTCTGAGCACCTTTTCTGTGCTAAGCTCTGGGCGCTGGGGACCCAGAGATGAACAAGGCAGACAGAGGCCCTGCCCTTGACAGAGCTCAGCCCTGAGCAGGGGGCAGACTTAAGGCAGCCGCGCACATAAATAAATCACTCTTCCCGATGGCACGAGGCATTGTCATGAAAATAAAACCAGAACTCTAACCAGCAGTGAGTGGAGATGGGGCTCCTCGAAGTAGGGGGTGTATAGTCAAGAAGGACCCCTCAGAGGAGGTGACATTGGAGCTGAGACCTGGAGGACGGAGAGGAAGCAGTCACGGAACAGGAGGAAGAGCACAGACAGAGGCCTGAGGTGGGAACAGTCTCGGATGTATTAGTGTTGTTGCTATTGTTGATCTGTTTTTTTTCTTAATCTCCACCTGAGGATGTGTTTACTGATGAGAGAGAGAGGGAAAACATCGATGTGAGAGAGAAGCATGGATCGGTTGCCTCCTGCACATGCCCAGGGATCGAATAGGCAACCTTCCGGTTTGCAGAAAGACACCCAACCCACTGAGCCACACTGGTCAGGGGGATCTGTTTTTGAGAGGCAGACAGGCTGGCCTGGCTGGAGAGCAGCATGAGGTGAGGGTGGAGGCTGTGGTCCTGGCCCTCCAGGGCGCTGCCAGTCATAGCCCGGAGTGCTCTCTGCAATGGAAGCTCGCTCGGACTGCTTCGTGGAGAGTGGGTTGTAGGGGGCAAGCCTGGAGGTGGGGAGACCAGTGGGAGGCTGAGCCTGTCTAGATGAAAGAGGGTGGTACATGGGAGCCAGCATCTGCTGAGTGCTTACCCGTGGTATCTCATTGAATCCTCACAGCAGCCCTGTGTGTGGCAAATTCTTGTTATACCCATTTTAGAGAAGAGAAAACTGAGGCTTTGGAGAGGTCGCATAGCTTGCCAAGGTCATAGAGACTAATCTAGCCCTAACCCCAACTAATGTAAGTGGTGGAGCTGGGATTCGAGCCCAGGTGGTCTGACTTCTGAGTGCATATGATCCTGTGTCAAAGCCATCAAAGGCCCTTTGAGGCCCTGTGTCAGGGGACAGGGCTGGGGTGAACCCTGGGAGCACTCAGTCCTTCCTGAGACTCTTTGGATGGACCCCAACAGTACCCCATCACTCTGTGATGCTCTTTTGAATCTGAGAGAAGCCCCCAGACCTGATTCTGCCCAGAGCACCACTGGAAGTGAAAAGTCCTTCCTCAGACATCGTTTTACTCTTAAAACCCCTTTATTGATGAATAGCTTGCTCTGTAAGTGCATTCATCTTATTCATACAACAAATGGGATTTTACATATGAAGACAACCACAGCCCTGACCAGTGTGTCTCCGTTGGTTGAGCATCATCCCATAAACCAAAAGGTCACAGGTTCGATTCCCAGTCCAACTCCCGATTAACCATGGCACACGCCAGGTTTCAGGTTTGACCCTGGTCAGGGCACATATGAGAGGCAACTGATCAATGTTCCTCAGGGGACAGCTTCTGTTCGCAAGCTGCTTTACAGTCAGACACACTGGGGTCTGTCACTTATTAGCTGAGTGCAACACTGGGCAAGTGACTTCCACCTCTCTGAACCCCCATTTCCTCGTCTGGGTGTGGACACAGAGATGGTCCCCACCAGAAAGGATGCTGCAGGATCCAACGAGATGATGAAAGTGGAATGGCTGGAGGCTGCCCTGACCTTGGACATGCTGCATTAAGATGACCTACTGTTATCGTTGTCACTGTCGCTGAAGCTCTGAGACAAGGTAAGCTGTCCCATGGACCTGTGCTTCCTCCCCCTTCACCAGGCTGTCCTCGTACCCATGGCCCATTGGCCAGCTCTCTAGGGCAGTCGCTAAGGGACATGCCCAGGCATCTCCTGGGGGGAGAGACTTCTAGAAGATCCCCCAGGACAGAACCTGGTAACCTCCAAGGTTAAGCCCCAAGTCCAAGTGCTTGGAGTCTGGTCTGCATAAATTCCCCGCAGCCATCACCGACGATTGCAGAGTTAACATGCCTGCGTTCCTCATAGGTTAATACATGTATTATTTATAGGGCTTTATTATGGACTCAGAGGGCTCCCCTGAGACATATAATTGTGCTTTGGGAGGTAAATTTGAATAATATTTACAATTAAGTTCCGTCAATAAAGCCACGCACCGAGGCCTCTGTAGAGCCGAAATGGCCCCTGGGTCGGTTTCCCACTAACCACTCCCCTGAGAAAGCTTGGGGAGCTGTTAAATCTCTCTCCAACCACCCACTTCCCCTGTGGTCTACCTTTGCTCCCAGAGTCTGGGCATCATCAGAGTCATTTGGAGGCTGCGGCAGCCCCCAAGCCCCCAACCTTCTTCAACCTGTCCTCCCCAGGATGCCCTGGGCACGGGGCATCATTTCCATATGCAGTCTACTCGCTCTGCTGCAGGCCCCTCCCCTTTCAGGCCTTCAGATTCACTCTGCTCCCTCCCATATCAACACTGCTCCTGTCCTTCCCCCCCCAGCCCCCAACTGCAGCACCCCCTCCTGTACCTCCCACCAAATCATTGCCTGCCTCTCTCCTTCACATCTCAAGTGTCTCTTCCCCGAAAAAGTGTCCTTGGCCTTTGGACAAGGTCAAGTCCCTCTGCAATATGCATGTTGCACTTACTGAGGCTGCTTTCCACTCAGAGGGTGTTTTCGCAAATTATTGGCTGTCTCTCCCACTAGCCAATGAATGCACTGATAAGGACAGACAGTGTGTATGTTCTGATCATCCCTACCACAGGGACTGGCAAAAAGTAAGCACTCAGTAGATTTTTATGGAATGGATGAATGGGCGGAAATATACAGGTGGTTATGTAAGTGGATGGGTTGGGGGGGGTGGATGTGTGAACAGATGAGTGGATGTTGAGTGGACAGGTGGGTAGATGGGCAGGTAAAGGATGGCGAGATGAATGTGTAAATATTCATCTGTCCTTGGGTGGCCTGATGTGGTGCCAAAGAGCACAGAGGTAGGAGCAAGGTGTCCCGGACTTGTCTCACATCAGCCATGGCTTGCTGTGTTATCTTGAGTAAGTCACTACCTGTCTCATATCCTTGATTGTCAGGGAAGTTAAATGAGTGGAGGGGAATTTTTTCAAGATGCCTACGTTTTGAAGTCCAAAATTTGGGGGATAGTAAGCTGGGGATTTTAGGGTCTCACCTGCTGTCTTATAACACAGCTGTGTGACTTTGGATAGGTTGCTTGGCCTCTCTGAGCCTCAGCTATTCTGCGAGGTGGCCGGGGAAGGCAAGGGGGAGTTTGTGGCAGGAGCCTCTGGCACTAGCTCCACTCTAGCCTCAGTATCTTTCTTCGAGAGAAACTTTGTCCTCAGAGGGAGGAAGCAAGCAAGTCCCCTGCTGAATTATTTCACACGGGACAAGTGGCTTCCTGGTTCTTCCTGGTCCTGGACACCAGTCCCAGCCACAAATTTCCAAATCTGGGGTCTGGCAAACACAGGCCCAGGTCACCCCAGCTCCAACCAGAACATTGCACATTAGGGAGGTGCAGGAGGGAGGGGAGGTGGTGGAGGGGGCTGGGGAATCACCGACCACTTCCATCCAAGCCAAGTACTGTATCCTTTGCAGACTTCTCAGAGCGAAACTCTCAAAACCTCAGCCCCCTGGTCAGTGAAATGGGAAACACTGAACAAGAGGAGTTGGAAGGGCCCTCGTGGCTCTCACTGTTGGATTCTATCCTCTCCCACCCATCCAGGCCCCTGAGCCGCGCCCCCTTCCCCCCCCACCCCAACCCGCTGCAGAGCTGACTCTGGGCTCAGGTTTAAGCCAAACTTCTCCCTTGGCCAGCACCCAGTCCATGTCCCCTGCCAAGCCCCCTACCCTCCAGCTCCTTCCTCTAAAGGTCTGAAGAAGCTGGGAGCTCAGGCAGCAGACCTGGTTCAAAGCCCAGCCCTATCATTACTCAGCCGAGTGACCCTGAACAAGTGAGGTCTGCAACCTGAACCTCCCTCCCTGCATCCCTCACGTGGGTTTGATGGTCCTCTTCTCATGGGACACTTTGGAGAGCATCATGAGATGGGATGCCTGCACGTGGCAGATGCTCAGAGATGCCAGATTCCTTTCCTTCATCATTATTCTCCATTTCTGTTATGCTGCCCTCTCCCCTCCCTGTCCCCTCTCCCAGTCCTGACCCTCTGCCTGCTTCTCAGCACCCTCTGGCCCACCCACCCCACCAGGAGGCAGCACTGAGACCCCATGGGCCAGGTCCTGGTCCCCCAGCGAGAGCTCGGGGCACAAGGCAAGCTTGCTGTCTATGGGGAAACACAGGCAAACACACACTCTGTGGACAGCAGGGAGTTTGTATGTGTGACCAGTGGCGGTCCTCAGAAGACACTGTAGGGACAAGATTGAAAAGGCTGTCACAGTGACATTTAAGCATTTGAGGAGATGCTACAGTCAGAACAGGAAGGCCAGTGGGGGGGGCCAGAGAAAGGAGGCCTGACCCAAAGGAGGAACACAGCTGGTTTGGATTTCGCTCCTGTTCATCAGCTTTTCCAAAGACCCAAAGACTTCCCGGCTCCCCGGGCCCAGCCTGGCAGGGAGCCACACCAAGGAAGCAGCCCCATCCTGGGGGTCAGAGGCCCACCTGGCTGCTGACTGTCTCTGGGGCCTGGAACACGTCCCACACCATCTTGTGCCTTGGTTGCTGCACCCCTGTGAAGTTGGAGGTGGAGGCTGATGGGGGACCACTGGGCGATACTGGAAGCCCCTGTCTGCTCTCAAACTGCCCAAGGACATAATGCTGGAAGCAATTGGAGGCTGCAGCTTGGGATCAGTTCCCAGCTGGCTTGTCACAAGCACGACTCAAGAAGTGAAGGAACAGTTTGTCTCTTAATGAGGTGTGAGTCCAAACAGCCCGTGGCCTTGGGAACCGGCCCGCGCTATGTAGATGTTACATCTGTTTCATTGCATCTTGGTGGAGGCTGGCTTCATGATGCAGGGACTTGGAAGAGAACGGAATGCAGACCTGGGGACACCAAAGGGCCTTGGGCCTGCAAGAGGCTGCCTCCAGCCAGGCCTCCGTCCCCACTGCCCTCCCTGAGGTCTCAGGGGTACAGGAGGGGGAGCCATGTGGGTACATGCAGGTGGATGTCCAGGAAGCTGGAGGCCAGCAGTGTTTCCTCTGCCATGCTGGATCATTTTCTAAAACGATTTGCCAAGCTGATTTAAAGGCCATTAAGATGTTTATATTAATCTGCTGAGGAATACATATTGACGGTCAAACCCCCCAGCCCCTCTCAAAACCTTAAGACTCTGCAGCCTTATTTGAGCCAGACAGAGATCTAGGTTCAAATCCAGGCTCTGGCAGAGACCAGCTGGGCCCTCAGTCAAGTGACTTAACCTCCTGCTAAGCCTCAGACACTTCATTCGGAAAAGGGAGGTGACATGTAATTGTACCTAACTCAGGGCAGCTGTGAGGGACAGACGAGCTAACAGGCGTAAAGTGCTTATCACAGGGAGTGCTGAACACACGTAGGCTCTCGTCCGAGTCTAGGATGTTCTCGACAGATACATCCTCTACAGGGCCAGACAGAGCCCCTGGCTGGCCGGGTAGTGCTGGGTCAGCTGCCTGCCTCCTCGGAGCCTCAGCTTTGTCGTTTGTAAGAGGGAAAAGGACTCTCTGGCACAGGAAGGTGTTGCACTGGGTGAGAAAAGGCCACAGGGCTGCCCCCAGGAGCTCTGTGCCTCTGACACCCCAGGATCCACATCCCAGAAGCACACAGCTCAAGGAGTCAGGCTCCAGACTCCGCTCCGTGACCTTGACTGAGCCCTTAGGCATGCTCAGCAGCCCACGAGGTGCTCCCAGGTTGCTTCCTGACATTGATTTTGGACTACTCTCTAGCAAGGCTGTGAGGAAGTTCAGAACTAAGAGGAGAAGCCCTCCTTACTCACCTCTCGCCCTGGAATGTTTCATTCTGAGCGGCTCCAGCCAAAGCCAATAGGTCAGGGAAGGAGAGAGGGATCCCTGGGATGGGGTGGGGGCCGCTGGTGAAGCTGCACCCTCGACCCAGCCCTGTCCCACCCAGGAGCAAATGCAAAGTGAGAACAGGGCTTGGGGGAAGGGCTAGCACCACCCCCACCCCCAGAATAACTACAGCATGGAGCACCTTCACCCTGGGAAGGTCTGGGTGAGCTGCTTCATGCCGCACGCATTGAAAGTTCTTTCCTCTTCTCTCTCTATTCCTTCCCAGACTCCCCATGGCAACCTGCATGTGTTACCCTCACAAAGCATCCACATGACCCCTCAGCACCTGTTCTTTGTCTTGCCAGGGGATCTGAAAGCCCAGTGCATGGTCCTGGGAGTTCATGGGCTCATGTCATCTTCCTGTCCCAGGTAACCTGTGCATTTCCACACGCCCGGACCCAGAGGAATGGTGTGAGTGGCAGATTCTGGCTGCTATGGCGTAGGCATGCAGGGAGAGGTGTGATTTGTTGTCGCACTGGCTTGCTCTGAGCTCCTCTCTCACACCAGGAATGGACCACATAGAGCAGAGGTGGCAAACACAAGGCCCACAGGCCGAATCCGGCCCTCCACCTTGTTTTATCCAGCCCGGCTCCTTGTTTCTACCCGGCAGCAGTGCCAAGCTCTCACTGAACTGTTAAGGAGTAGTTACACTTACACAGTCCTAAAGTTACATTTGGCCCTTTGAAGGCAACCCTTTGAGGCTGATGTGGCCCCGGTGACAATGAGTTTGACACCCCTGCAGTGCAGAGTGTGTGTGTCATTACCAGGGAGCACACAGTAGGTAGCACCATCTCCCTGTCTTATGCTGATCACAGTTCAGGGCAGTGCTTGTGAGAATTCTCCCTTTTTTGCTTTGTGCCGATCAAGGTTGGCGTCCCAAGAAGCATGAGATGCTGGTCCAAGGCTGTGAGCCACATGTCATGCCAGGTCCCCCATGCCACTGGAAGGAAGGGGTTCTAAGCCCTGGACACCCCACTCAAAACACTGTTCAGCCCCGTGCAAAACACAGTGAGGTTTGGTGGGTGCTAAAGAGGTTCCTGCCGCAGTCTTGAGAAGGCATAGATTTGGACGCCAAGGTTGGGAGCGTCTACGGGGCTCTCCAGGCCAGGCTAGATCATGTTGGTCTCCTTCTCGTTCATCGAGGACCTCTCGTTTAACGAGGACATCCTGGTAAAGCTCCTGTGGCTGGGGAAGGAAGAGTGGCCTGTGTCTTCGCTCAGAGCATTGACCAGGCGGGAGAAGAGGGCTACCTTGAACTTCTTGAAGTCCTGACCCATGAAGACATACAGAATGGGGTTCATGCAGCTGTTGGCGATGGCGATGGCAGTGGCCAGGGGCACACCCAACCTGAAGACGGCACCAGGCACAGCAGTGTGGTAGAGCTCCAGGAGGTAGAGGGTGTGGTAGGGGCACCAGCAGAAGAAGAAGGTAATGATGATGGTCACGATGATTTTGAAGGGCTTCTTGGTCTTGGCCAGGCGGTTGCGCCGTAACTTGCAGACAATGGTGAAGTAGCAGGCTGTGATGACAAGGACTGGGATCAGAAAGCCACAGAGGAAACGCGTGACGGTCACCACCATGTACCGGCGGAACACCACAGAGTCCAGTTGGGGGTCAGCGGGCCACAAGGAAGAGTTGGCAGGGGACAGGCTAAAGTTGTTGAAGCAGGATACCTTCCCATGCACACTGGCCGTGTCCCGGAACACAAGAGAGGGGGAACTCAAGAAGAAAGCCAGGACCCAGATAACCGCACAGGCCACGTAGGCCAGCCGCGGGCTGCGGTGGTTCTGGGACCAGACCGGGAGGAGCACAGAGATGCAGCGGTCAAAGCTGATGACAGTCAACAGGAAGACGCTGGCGTACATGTTGTGGATGAGCAGGAAGTTGCTGATCTTGCACATGGCCGTCCCGAAAACCCAGTGGTAGTCCATGGCGGCGTAGGCGATGTGGATCGGGAGGAAGACATTGAACAGGAAATCTGCGATGGCCAGGTTGAGGAACCAGACGGTGTTCACCGTCTTCTTCATCTTGAAGGTGGCAATGAAGATGACCAAGCCATTGCCCAGGATCCCGAGGAAACAGACGATGCTGTAGACCACCACCAGGAAGATTGTGATCGCCCTGCCTTCCTCCGCCAGGGGGGCAAAGTCCTCCATAACCATGACGTCCAGGTCTTCCGTGTATTCTTCATCATAGAGGAAGGAGTTGTTATAATCGCCCATTCTCTGCAAGGGGAGACAGGGGTGTTAGAGGAATCTTGATTGGAACTGGCTTTGAGAGGTTAACCAACATCAGCAAGACCGACGTGGTTCTCCCTGGCAGTGAGCACAGCCAGTTCCGTAGTTTTCTTCCTGCTTTGCTGTTTTATTTATTTAACAAATAGCTGCCCAGCACCTCTTCCACACCGGCTACTATTCTGAAGCCTTGACATATATAAACTCTCTTTAGCCTTGCAGAAGCTCAGTGAGGTGGATGGGTAAAGAACCTCATTTTACAGATGAGGAAACTGAGGCACAGAGCGTTTAAACCATGCATCCAAGGTCATATAGCTGAGAGTCGACTCAACTTCAGAGCCTGTCCTCTGGACAACTATGTTTTGCTGCCTGTCTGGGACCCTCCCTTTCCCCTTATAATCTAGTGGTGGAGATAAATATTCATCAAAATTCCTTTATCATGGAAAAATCTCAACGATGCTAAGGGCGATGAAGGAGAGGTGCACAGTGCTGTGAACTTGGTCCCAACCACGTTCCTAAGACCCAAAAGGGGACAGCTATGCAGGGCTCCCGCATTGTCAGTGGACCCCCACTGGTGCCCTGTGGAGGTAGGAGTTCAGACCACAGGAGTCCCTCACCACTCACTGTGCCAGGGTCCAGAGCTCTGCTGGGTGAGCCCTCGGCCAGTCAGTCTCTGTGCACCGCTGGAAATGCCTGCAGGGAAGAATGAAGGGACAGCCGGCCGTTGGCTCCGGGTCTGAGAGCCACAGCGCTGGGTGGACTCACAGAAAAGGAAGCAGAGGCAAAGTGACGGGCCCGAGGTGCCTCAGCTGATGCGCAGCTGAGCTGGAATTTGAGCCCGGGGCTCTGATACCCTGGAACCCAGGTACTTTCCACCACCAAAGCTCTCCCCACCTTGGTACAGGGGCTCCAGGCAGATGTCTTAGCCAAGGGACACTGCTGAGCGAAGCCTCATTACCAGTAACTCCAGCTCTCCATCTGAATTCACCGCTGGTCCTTAATGGATGGGAGGTTAGACTTTATTGCATATAAGCCATCAATAAGGTCTACTTGTAAAATTCCATTGAGGACTCTGGGCTCCAGGGACTCAGAATTGAAGCTTGGGTGTCAGCCCACTCTGCAAGCTGGGAGCAAATTCCGGAGGTGCCCAATAAGGGGTCCCCTGGGCTTCCTGGGGCACCGGAAAGAGGAGAGAAGATGGGGATAACACGGCTGCCCTCTCTTACCTGGGGGAAATGTGAGTAGTGTTCACAATTCTACTGCGTGCCAGGGACTGTGCTGAGCATGTGGACAAGCAGTCTCACTTTAGCACGTGAGGAGCACCGAGGAGGCTCGGGGGGAGCAAGGCATCCAGGCAGGACGTGGCAGGGCCGGGGTTTGAACCAGGTCTGCAGAACCTGGGCTCTTCCCATCACTCCCTGCTGCCCCTGAGTCATGATCTGATGACCCCCACTGAGCATATGCTTGAGGAAGAAACAACCGTGTCCACATTCCCTGTGCTGGGCTGTACAGCCCCCAGAGACAAGGAAAGCTGCCTGAGCTCCGGTCATCACACCCACGTTCCAGGCTGGAGGAAGGGAACGATGAAGGAAGGGTGCTCCACAGGAGCTGCCCATCAGTTGTAAGGCACGAATCGGAGGAAGTGCTCTGAGAAGCCCCGAGGAGAGGTATTCAACAGCCCGGAGTCTGAGTCTTCCTGGGGGAAGCTTCCCTAGAGGCCCACGAGGCCGAAGTTTTAACCCATTGACTGAGTTTTAAAGGACAACTTTAAGCTAAGACAGTGGAAGGAGGGAGGTAGGAGGGCCCCACCTCCCAGCATGGACCCCTTTTTGGCAGTGATGGCGGGGAGTGTCTGAGGCCACAGAGGAGGGTGAAGAGGAATGCACTCGGGACCAAGCACTTGGCACTGCGGCGTCTGTCTGCAGAGATGCTCTGGGGACACGAATCACGTCATGTCTGCCTCTCCATCTGGGCTGGGAGCCACTCAGGGTCAGAGGCCATTTCTTTGCAACCTTGGCTGGGAGCCAGGCTGCGCCTGCACAGGGTGGTGCCGTCAACTTCTGGGCACAGCTACCCATTCCCCTGTCACCCCTCACCCTGAGAACGGAGTGAGTCAGCATCCCCGGTGGGCACGTGTCCTCCCCCCACCCAGTCCCTCGGTTCTCCCTGGAGGGGACCCCAGTCACAGGTTTGCTTTTGGCCTCCGTTCTGTCCCCACATACAACCCTCTTGTCCTGAGCTCGCTTCTGCCCCCAGGCCAGGTCCTATGGTCGAGAACACAAGTTCTGCGGCCCAGCCAGGCAGCCGGAATCCAAATTCTCAGTCTGTACGAACTTCCTATGACCTTGAGCAAGTCGGTTACCTTCTCTGCACCTCAGTTGTCTTATCTATAAAATGGGCACGATCATGATAGTTTGGACAGATTGAGAGAATTGAATGTCATGTGCAAAGTACTGAGATCAGGCAGTACTGCTCCTGGATGAGCACTAGGTTATTATTATTATTATTATTATTATTATCACCATCATCATTATTATTTCTCAGGCTTCCACTCGTAATTCCCTCCTAAAATAGCTTTTGCCTGGGAAAGTCAGGGGCGGAGGACCAAGAAGTCCAGAGGACCAGTGCATTCTGCCCCCAGGTCTCTCAGCTCTGGGTTCAAGGGCAGGTCAAAGGCAACACAGGCAAGGATTTTGCTTCTCTGATCTCCGGTCTCCTCATCAGTGCCATGGGGGTAAGAATCCCTCCCTCAGGTTGTCGGGAGGGTCACGTGAAACGAGAACGAATCCTTTGCCAATTTTAAATTGTCAAGAACTATAAAATTCTTGTTATTTGTATTTCTTAAACCTTCCACAACCAGGAAGCTTATGAAGAAAGTATCTGTAATTATAGAAACATGATACATGTATACACATAGGCAACCTTTGCGTGAGCACTTACTGCATGCCAATCACGCTGTGCAAGACTCCACGCAGTGCTCCCAACAGCCCTGCAAGGGTTTTAGTCTGCAGGTCAGAAAACTGAGGTTCAGAGAGGTAAAGCAACTTGTCTGAGGCCACACAGCTGGAAGTCTGACTCCAGAGTCTGACTTCCAAGGATCCCAAGTGAAGAGTCTTGTGCTCCCTCTGCTTCCCTGACGGATCAGCAGTCCCCAATCCCACCACTCTCAGTCCCCTAAACCTCCACCTTGAACCCCGAGTGCCCAGACCTTCATCGCATTCCTGACCTTCCACAGAGCTGCCTTCCCTGAGCTGCCTTCCTGGTTTTCCTCCACCTTTCCTTAAAGACTACATGCAAGTCACATCTGCAGTGCCCCGTGAGCCCTGGTCCGTGACACTGCATCCTGTCCCTGCTGGGGCGCCCTGACGAAGCCCTCCGCCCACGGAGAAGCGCCGTGGCTTCCCCCTGAGGAACTGGGCTGCTTCCTCGTTCTTGGTGATTCAAGTTCTGCAACAGATCACACTCTCCTTTTGATGTGGCCACAGGGAAGCTCTGAATCATGTTTGAGGCTCAAAGGCAGCAACTCCACTAACCCTGCTGGTCTGCAGCTTTTCTGAATTGGTTGTGGTTGGTCCTTAGGTCGCCATCTAATTATCCTGGATATTGGTTTTAGTTCCTCGTGATAAATAATAATTGATCGGTGCACTCAGTAGCCCAAACCCTACACCAAATGTGGTAATTGCATTCGCCCGCACACCACCTGCGATGCCCAGCATTAGTACTACTATCCCCCATGTAAAGGTGAGGCAATGAAGCTGACATTGGGCAGTCAGCTGGTCGCCAACGCACACCTCGGTCGCTCTGACCCTGAGCCTTGCTGTTAACTACCTTGCTTTCAAGTCTGTTCACACCCTTTCTCATGCCCCAGAGTCCCCAGCTCCCCCCTCTACGGACACCTCCACGTTCAAATCTTTTTTCTACCCTCTCAAGGAATCTGCTGTCTCCAATTTCTGGGTGATTTGGCTGTGGTCTGAGGCACACAGGAGAATCACTTGCCAAAGTCAACATCATCCATCCCAGCCCAACGGGCAGGTGAGCCCGTGGCCAGCTTGCCACCCTCTCTGCCCTCAGCTCTCCAGACAGCCCGGTGGGCAGAGGAGCTGTCCCGGCCCAGCTCCCGGTTCCTCCTGCAACCCTGAGCTCACACTCTGTTTGGAACCGAAGCCTAGAGCTGGCCTGTTCCGAGGTTCCTGGGCTAGACTCCCCGGGCCAGTCATGGCTGTCCTTTCCTTGGGACAGTTTCCATAGGTGTCCAGGGGCAGATGCCGGGGGAGGAGATGATCCAGAAGGCATGAGACCTGCTATGGCACCTGAGCAAGCCGCTTCCCCTTCCTGGGCCTCAGTTGTGCAATCTGTAAAATGGGAATAATAGTATTTGAGCCCTGCCTACTTCTCAGGGCTGCTGGGAGGGAGACAGTCTCCAGATCTCTCTCATTTTATAACTCTTTTCTACTAGCACCCAGTGCTGTCCCCTCCTGCCCCCTTCCTCTCCACACTGTCCAGTTCCCCAGGCCCCTCTCTCTCTCTCTGAAGCTGACTATGACCTACCTACCCCCCCCAGGTCACCTCCCCCAACAACCTTTCTGCCTCCCTCCTCACCCCCCCCCCAGATAACAGCTTCATTCTTCACCAGCCCCAGCTCAGGGCCTGGCACACAGGAAGCCCTGAATAAGCACATGAGTTACTATACTGGCACCGTAATTTAGTGGGCACTTGCTGTATAGCAGGTGCCAAGCCCATTAAAGATGTTGTCACAGACTGTCCCCAAAGAGCCCTGCAAGGGGGTGGCAGCCTTCTCTCTGAGGTTTCGGAAACAGAGCTTCATTGACGGCTGCCGTATCAGTGAGCTCAGGCTGCTGCGTAAGGACGTCTGCAGACTGGGAGACCTAAAGAGCAGGCGTTTTCCTCCCGTTTCCACAGACCGAAAGACGAAGACCAAGGGGTGGGAAGCATGGGTTTCCCCTGAGGCCTCTCTGCTTGGCTTATAGATGGCTGTCCTCTCCCTGTGTCCTCATACAGTGTGTGTGTGACCTAATCTCCTCTTCCTACCAGGACACCAGTCGGATTGGATCAGAGCCCACCCTACCGACCTCGTTTTACCCAATCCCCTCTTTAAAGGTTCTGCCTCTAAGTGCAGCCACATTCTGAAATGTCAGAGGTCAGGATGCCAATGTATAGCATTTGCGGGGAGACATGGTTTCCCCCATAACGGCTACGTCACTCGTTACTGTGCTAACTTCCCACGCTCTCTGTGGTTCCCCCGGATTACTCGCCTGGCGTCTCAGCCCAGCTCTCTGCCCCGTGGCCTGGCCACACCGGAGCCACACCCGGTCCCGATAATGGGCCACACACACACACACACACACACACACACACACACACACACATACGTGCGCGCATGAGGGAAACCACCTCCAAACCCAATACGAATTGCCATCTAGAAAGTATAAGGAGCTCTCTCCCGCCCATCCAAACAGAAAATCCCCACAGAAAAAATAGGTAAATGATATAAACAGGTAATTGGTAGAAGGGAAACCTCCAAGCCCAGGCATACAGCAAGTGATGCTCAGAGACAGGCAAATGGGAATCACAACCAGTGACACCTTCGTACCTACCAGACTGTGGCAAGGACTAGAGCGCCGACAAGGATACCCCTCGGCTCGGCTTGGCAGGCTGAGGCACAGGCTCTTGTGCCGCACTGTGGGGACCCGAGAACCCCTGCACACCCCACAGCACCCACCCCCAAGGAACAGACACTAGGGTGCTCCAGTGCAGCATTTACGGGGCGTCCCTTGGCTTCGGCCCTCTAAGAAGCAAGCCTCAACCATGGATTGCTGCAGCAAAAGCGATCTATTCAAGAGATGTTCCTCGGGAAACTGGGAGGGGAGTAGAAAAGCAGGGCAGTAAAGGGAACGAGGCTGTGCAAGGGCACGGAATGTGGCCTTGGCTCAAGCTGGGGGCTCGGGAACAATGGAGGTCACGTGCCAGGAGGCTGAGCATTTACATCCCTCCCCCCCTGTCCTGGGGGGGGTTGCGCTTCTCCCACAGAGAGTTGCAGGCTCTCAGAGACTGTGCACAAAATGACCAAGGAGCCAGGAGACTCAGGCAGCGGCTGCCAATGGCGGGGAGAGAGGGGACGGACGGGTGGATGCTGTGCAGCTGTAGGAAGCAGCGGATTATCTGGTGCGCACACAGCCATGGGACACGAAGCATCTTGAAGCCACCTACCCTACCAGCCCCTAGTACATTGGAAACATGCACGCAAGAGCAGCGGCACGCACAAAACAGCAACGCGTGCTTTGCGAGAACATGGCCAAATCACAAGACCCACGCTGAACACACTGGAACGGCTCCAGGGGAGCGGAAATGGGAGGGGAAGGAGGGGAAGATGGGCTACCAGGAACGCATGCAGTGAGAAGGAAAATAAGACAAGTGCGGGGGCTCCAGAGGCCGGTGGTGCAGACGGACGCGGATGAAGGGCTGTCATTATGTCAACCGTCTGCCCTCTCCTGAGGCCCAGAAAAACCCAAGCAAACAAACAGACACCCCCAACCCCTGCCTGAGGTTTATGGTTGGACAGTGCTTGGGTCACTGAATCCCCGATGAAGCCACACTGGGCAGGCCAAGGGCCAAACAAGCAGCCTTGACCTTGCCCCAGGGGCCTCCAGAGTCCCACCCCACAGCCTCCCTTGTCAGGCAGGGAGTGAACTTGGAAGAGCCAAGGAAGTCACAGCATCAGCCCAGTGTGAGGTGGCTATGCAGCGACCAGGGCTCTGGCACCACTTTGGCAAGCCCACCTCTGCCAGGGACCGGATGGCCACCAGGCAGAGGGTCCCACTGCTGCTGGCCCTGCTCTGCCCACGCCACCATAGGCCCTTGCCGGGGAGGGGGTGGGCTGGGGCTCAAGGTCACATCTGGTTCCTCCCACCACAGAAAGCCAAAACCTCAGGCAGATGTTCTTTGCTTAATTTTTTTTTTAAGATTTTATATAGCTTTAGAGAGAGAGGAAAAGAAGAGAAGAAAGAGAGAAAGAAACATCAATCAGCTTGCCTCTTGCACGCACCCCAACTGGGGACCGAATCTGCAACCCAGGCACGTGCCCGGACCAGGGATCAAACCCGCGACCTTTGCAGGACAATGCCCACCAACGGAGCCACGCCGGTCTGCTCTTTGCTCAACTGTTGTTAAACAACCACGACTACAGCCCCGACTGCATTCCTGGCACAGCCCTGGGCCCTGTTATAGATGAGGAACTGAGGCCCAGAGAGGCTCAACAAGGGGCCCAGGGTCACAGGTAAGCAAGGAAGACCGAATTAGTCATTCCGAAGAGGAGGAAGCTCAGAACCTGCTGAGCTTGCCAAACCCACTTTCTTTCCTTGTCCACTCCCTCGCCTCCCCAGAACGTTCCAGAATCTTCTAGTATTTGCCCCAGGGGAATCTCCCAGGAGCCCCCACGAGACCATCCTGGCAGGGTTTTGAGTGTGCATATTACAGATGGGGTAAGATGAGGCTCTGAGCTCCCCGAGCTTTTTACCCAAAAATCCCCTCTGTCTCTAGTTAGGGGCCCGAATGGGAGCATGCCAGGATCCCAGAAGCTCTGGGGAAAGTCCTCTGGAAGCAGAGCTCAGCCATTCATCCATCCTTCAAGGGCGTGTGGAGCCCACGGCTCCTGGGTCTGGGCTTCCCCTACCCTGCAAGGTCGGGTGGTCAGTACTGATTTACCAGAGGGAGGAGGCTCACAGGCCTGAGGCCACACACCTAGTTAGTAGCAGTGCAGGGTCCTATGAATCCAGGGCCCCACCTCCTTGAGCTGCTGACGACCTGCCTGCCTGTGTCCCCATGTCCCCACAGGCTCTGGGGACAGCAGGGCTGAGGGTCATCTGGGCAGCACAAGTGTGCCTTCTGCTTCCTCTCTGGGTCACTGCCCAGGCCCCTCAGCCAAATGGGCGCCCTGAGTCTGCAAAGGACTTATTCTCTCTCTGATCATGTCTGTCTGCCCGTGCCCATCTGTCTGTGTCTGTCTGTCCATGTCTTTCCCTCTCCCTGTCTCTGTGCATGCCTCTCCGTGTGTCTCACTCTCTGCCTCTCTCTTCTCCATCAAGTCTCCTGACTATCTCCTCTGTCACCCTGTCCCTCCTCCTCTCCCTACCCTCCCCACTGAGCGGCTCCACAGCCCCTCACCCACCCACATCACTCACCTGCGTGCCCAACCAGCCCGAGCTGCCAGCAGCCACTCACTGGCCTTCCCACTCTGGTCAGATTGCTGCTATCCCTTTCCTGTTGCAGCCCCAGGCCCAGCGCAGGCGCCTTATCGAGCCAGCCGTGGGTGTGGGAGCCCATCAGGGAAACTGGAGGCTAGTCCCCAGTGTCTGGCCTGGCTCCTGTCCCCATCTCCCACCTCCCCCGCAGCCCACCCTGACAGGCGGCTCCGGATGCTCCTCCTCCATTTCTCTTGACTTCTGAAAGGCTTTGAGGGGTTGGGAGTCCTCTCCAAGGGCATCCCATTTTGTAGCTGGGGAAACTGAGGTCTAGAGAGCCAGTGAACCTCCCAAAGCCACACAAAAGAGACCCTGGGCAGTCTGGGCTGTGCTGGGCATATACTCGAAGCCCAGAGCTCAGCCTGGCTCCACCCACACCTATGCCTCAGTGCTCTGGGTCCAGCCTGCATGGGTTTGCATGTGGGAGCCCTGAGAGGTGCAGTTGTAGCCTCGGCTCCCACAGCCCCTGAGCGTCAGCTCAGGATGTAAACCAGACTCTCTGCCCCCAAAACCTCTACTATTTCCACTCGTCCAAAATCACAGCCTCAGTCAGCATAATGGGGCCTTCCAGACACCACTATCCAGGTCACAACTGTCCCTCCCTCCTCAGCAATGTGCCCTTCTCCCCCAGGCCCGGCCACTGACTGTGGTCCTGATGTCTTTGTCTGCTGCCAGAGTTCTCAGACCAGTCCCGTCCACCAGCCTCTCACCCTTCAGGACAGGGGAAAGGGGCCTCCCACCCCCACAAATGGCTCCAGGAGACACTGCAGGGGGTCCAGTCCCTGGATCCCCTGCTCTGAGAGACTCAGACCTCAAAACCGCACAGCACCAGCTGATGTTCCAGCGGCAGGCCTGGCAGCCAGCCCTGGGACAGAATTAGCCGTGTTGGGGGAGAATTTCCTCCCTGGTCTCACGCCCACGCTCGGGAGCTCACACTGAGTCACGGCGGTGGGGCGAGAAGGCGCTGGCTGCCTCACAGGCTGTCCCACTTTCTTCTGGAAGAGATGGGGCCATGTGGGAGTGGAGGGCTCTGTAGAGGTGGATGAAGCCAGGAGCTAGTGCCCCTGGACCCGGACAGCCCCCCTGCGCAGGGGCAGAGGCCCCAGAAACCTCCAGCAGCTAGTGGGAGTGCAGAAGCATGAGACCCCGCTATGTACACCAACGCCTGACATCTCCCCAGGAGAAGGCCACCCCTTTCTCCCCTGCATGCTGTCCCCAAACCCACTTCTTGCTGCTCTGTGCCCTGCAGGCTGACCAATAGGAGGAACAGCAATAGGGTCCTTGCCCTCTGACCTCTAGCAGGGAGGGTTGCAAGGCAGCAGGAGAGTGAGGTCCTGTGCTGATTCCCCAGGCTGCCTCCCTGCATGGTCTCCATCACTTGGCCACAGCTCTGCTCCCTGGGTGGCCATGACCACTTGGTCCTCCAGCCCTCAGCCTGGGGCAGGAAGCTCTCCTTGCATCTTAGACCTTGAATCACAGCACTATCCCTTACACCTCCCAGCCCTTCTAAGTCCTGGTTTGCCTAAGCTCTCATCGGTCCCCCTGCTGAGACCCTGAGGGAGAGCCCAGACTGTCCCTGCTACCCCCTGTCTTTCAAATCCTACGCATTGTGCCCTAAACAGCTCACATCACGTCTGCCCCCTGGATGACTGGGACAGGGCCCTCACCCATCTCTCAGGTCAACTAGGATTTCATTTCCCACATACTAGCTGGAGAGCTCTTTAAAAATGCAAATCATATCGCGTTACTTCCTCCTTAAGGGTTCTCAGCTGCTCCTCTTACCCCTAGAATAACACCAACTCCCTTTCCAAAGTCCTTAAGGCCCAAGCAATCAGGCCCCTGCCCACCCTGGGACTGAGCTGAGGCTGGCCCCGGCCAAGGCCCCATCCAGGCCCCGGGGCAAACAGCTCTGCAAACCCGACCCCTCTGTGATGTTGCAGATGCAGCCCCTATTCCCAGCCACCAAAGGCCCCCCACAAGAATGTTTGCATAGACATCTCTCCTTCCAGGCCAGAACGCCACTGGGGCCCCCGACAATGGGTTCCACATACAAGCACTGTGTGTCCTCTTGGCCAGTGGATTTGTGTCCCAAGCCATCAGACAGATAAGCCTGTGCCTCCTCTCCCCGTAAACATGGCCTCAGCCCCGGGAGATCGCCTGTAAGCAAATACCCTCCCTTTCTTGTTTCCCACAGGCCTGAGAGGCCTGGACCCCATTTGTTAATCCCCTGAAGTCAGCTTTGAGGCCACTCACGCAAATAATCCTGAGCTGAGTGCACGGCACACGTCTGGAAGGCAGCAGGCTCCGGGCATTCACATGAGCCGCTCAGGATGTGGTTAGAGTCGGCTGCGGGTGGTAGTTGTATCTGTGTCCCTGAGCCAGGAGCCAGCCCAGGACACATGCTGGGTGCCCTGCTCCCAGTGTGAGCTTGGATGGAGCCGGATTCTGAAGGGCTCCTGGACACCCCCCAAGAAGTCTTTGTCTCAGATCCTGCCCCCAAATCCAGGCCAGCACAGCCCACTGGCAGGCCCAAGGGCCAGGCTGCATCAGATGCTGCCCCAAAGTGTGGCTTTTCCTCCTGGAGCCTTGAGAGGCCTAGGAGGTGGCAGCCAGAGCAGCTATCCCCATCAGCAAGGCCCTCACCTGCCATGGGAGAGAAGGAGAGCGAACAAGCTGAGACCCAGGCTCATCTTCGAGCTTGTCTGCTTCGGGAGCCCTTGCTTGCCACCCCTAAGCTTTGCTGCCTCCCTCCTTCCCTCTCTTTTGCTCACCAGGCTGAAACTCAGACCAGACCCCCGGGTCAGTACATGAGACCCAGCCAGATGTCCGGTAAGGAGCTTCGAGTTCCAGAATGTCGGGGTTAGCTAATATTAATAATAGCCAGCAAAATAACACTTTATTGAGCACCTACTATGTGTGCCAGGATGCTGAGAAGCACTTTCTGCACATCACCTCACACAAGCCCCATGGGATGCTGGTATTATTATGCCCATTTTAGAGTTGAGGAAGCTGAGGCCCCGCGAGGTTAAAAGTCTTACCCAAGGTCACGTGGCTACTGTGAGGCAAAGGCGGGATTTGAATCCAGATTAAGAATGGAGTGCTTTTTCTTTTATACCTTATAGGCTGTACTTGGCAAATGTTCTTAGATCAATTCCTGATCCTTTGGGGCCTCAGTTTCCCCATCTGTAAAACAAGGAGGTTGGAGTTGATGGTTGCAAAGGCCCCCTTCCAGCTTTTAAAAATGCCATGGTTGAATGGGCCGGTGTCTGCCTATTCCTTGCCTTGAGCCAAGAAAAAGAGAGCATGGCTCAGTGCCACGCTGTGTGAGCCTGGGCAAGTTGCCTGACCTCTCTGAGCCGTAGTTAAGTCCCCTATAAAATGGAAATAATAAAACCTTCCTTTCAGTAAATCAGAAGGTCTGGATGAAAAGATCTCTTGGAACTACTTGCAGGTCTAAGATCTCTGGGCTAAAGGTTCAAGGTTCAGCTACAAGTCTCCCTACCACCATGCCATGAGCAGGTCTGGGGTCCTTGTTGTGACAAGGTTGTTTCAGACTTGTCCCCTCTCCAAGCTACCTAGTGGCCAAAGAAGCCCACACTTGGGAGTCCAGTGCATGTGGACAAATTACCTCTGTTTTCCAAGCCTCCACGTGCTCACCTATAAAATGGGGCTGATGTTATTTCTCGCTTCTAGAATTATCGGGGGCATGTCAGGCAACAGTGACGTGGACGCGGTGCCTGGCACACAGTAGGTTCCCAGCAAATGTCTGCATGGAAAAATCAGACGGAGGCATATCCGTGAGAACCAGCAGCATGTCGGCCCCACAGTGGGAAGACAGCCAGGTTGCATCCAGTTTGCAGATTCTGAACCAAAGCAAAGGGCTGTATTTCCAGAAACCACCAGAGCTCAGAGATGCTCCTGGAGGGAGTCTGGAAGCCCAGCAGGCTTGGGAACCCCGCCACAGTGAGCAGCCCCTCAGCCTTCTCCTTGCAGACCACACACTGCCCTGGCTGGATGAGGAAGCAGTGGCCACTGCTGCACCCAGGCGCAGCCCCATCCCCCTTCCCGGCATCCCCACATCCTCTGCCGGAGCCTCTGTGAGGCATTCTTTAACTTGATTGCAGCCCCTCGGTTGAAATCAAGCTGTTGGCTCACTTCTGTCTGAAGTAAATAAGGAGATAGCCTTACTGGGACACAGAGAATGCCTGACAGACTGTGATGGTGAAGGAAAGTGACTGTCACGATGCACCCAGCGAAGCAGCCCACCCCTTGCAGAGTCTCGGACGCTGCTGCTTCCCCCTTATTCCCATTTCCCAGATGAGCAAACTGACTCAAACAAGTTTTGTGATCTTTCCCAAAGTAACTCAGCAAGAGAGCCGTGAGTAGAACCCAGAGCACCTGGCTGGGCTTCTGGGTCCCCCTTCCCACGTTTTCTCAAGAATCATGTCACTGTCACTTAGGGCTAGGTTCTAATCTCAGCTCCAGCACAGCAGGCTGTGTGACCTCACATAGGTCACTTCACATCTGTGAGCCGCAGACTCCTCCTCAGTAGCATCTGCCCCCGAGAGTTGTGAGTGTTCAAGAAAACGAGCTGGCAAAGTGCTCAACATCGTGTCTGTCACAGTCGCGATCACTTATCAATAATATTAGGAAAGGAGAAACTGGGAAATGTGCTCCCGCTGCTCCCTCTGGGCAGTCCACTACTGGAGGGTCCAAGGAGGACTCGGCGAGGTACCAGCTCTTCCGGGACTGCTCAGAACAGAGTCTGATGTCAGGGACTGTTGGCTAAGCTGGAGACCCCGGGAGGCCACAGCATCGTGTCTCCTTCCCAGCCTTCTCCTGTCCCATCTGCTCTTGCCGGGAGCAGCGCTGAGGCCCTGAGCACATCTGACCCAGGGCAGAGCCGCCCAGGCCCCCTCCAGCTGCCCAACAGTCCCATCCGCTCCAGGCCATCTTGCTCTGCAGACTTCCTGCCTCCAGCCTGGAACATCCTCCCCCACGGCCCTGTCACAGGAGGAAGTGCACTCAGCGTGGGCCTGGGGTCCAGGAGTGTGGTTTGGCACCTTTGCCTGGGAGAGGTCAGAAAACAGAGGCCCGATTGGAGGGCGAGGGAGGGGGTGGGGGAGTGGGAAGGGGCCTCTCTCAGACAGGCTGACTCAAACCCTTGGGGAAGCTGACAAAATTCCAATAAGGTGGCCTTGACATCTGGCTAGTAGGAAGCTCAAAAGCCAAGGATTCTACCCTCTGATTCTCTGAGCCTCCTGTCTCCCTTCCTCCATCCTTCCAAGAAATGTTTATGAAACACCTAATACACACCAGGCCCAGGGCTGGGCCCTGGGGACAGAGCAGGGAACAAAAGAACATGTCACTTCCCTGGAAGGGCTGGAATTCTCGTAGGGGAAGAATAGGTAACAAACCCTAATAGAGAAGGCACACCTCTCTGGAGCCAGTTCGTCTGGGTTGAACCCTGCTCTGTCTCTCACCAGCCATGTGACCTCAAGAAGTCCCCATGCTGCTCTGTGCCTCAGTTTCCTCACCTGAAAAATAGGGGAGATGGCAGCTCCCCCCTCGCAGGGTTGTTGTGAGGGTTAAAGGAGGCTACGTTGGTAAAGTTTTGAGGCGTACCTGGTGGATGAAAGCACTCTGTAAATGCTGGAAAATAAAGTGAACATAACGGCAGGTGATGATATGCGCTACCAATAAAATATCAAGAGGCTGGGGCATAGAGATTGAGCCGAGCTTTGGTGGGTGCGAAGCCTTTGCTAAATGGAGCTAAGCATCCAGCTCGGGAGCCAGGCTGCCTGGGTTTAATCCCAGCTAGCTGTGGGAGCCGGGAAGAATCATTTAGCCACCCCGTGCCTCAGTTTCCCCATTTGAAATGTGGGGGATATAGGAGTACCTCTTACACAGAACTGTGCTGGGATTAAATAACGACAGACATACAGTGTTTAGACTAGATCCTGGTTCTGGTTCTCTCACTATTGATGAAAAATGTATACAAGCATATCCGTGGGCTGTGGGTGTGACCCTGTCACTACAGAGCTCCAGGGAGCGGGTGTTGGCATGTGGGGGCGAGTTGTGGGGGGGGAGGCAGCACAGGGAGGGGACCGGGTGGAAATAAGCTGCAGAGAGGAAGGGAGGGCCCTGGGTGTGAACACTGGGCAGCGCGCTCAGAAAAGGGCCAGCTCAAGCGAGGTCAGCAACCTGGGGTCACTGACCCAGGTCAGGGCTGCAGGACTCACAGGAAGCCCCCCACTGGGGTCAGGGAGAGGTCACCAAGGGGGAACCTCGGAGCTTGGGTGCTTCCAAACCAACCCACTCCCTTGTGCGTCTGTAGCCCAGTGGCTCGAGGCCTCTGAGCCTTGGTTCCTGCAGGTCCCTCTGCTGGGGCGAGTCCTTTTCTGGTCCCCTCTGCTCCCCAGCCTCACTGCACGCCACACGAATCCAGGCAGCGCTGGCAGTCCAGCAATACCAGCAAGAAAGAAGATGACCACGCTGTCACGTGCCGGGCATCTGACTGGGCGCTTGGCCTTCCTCACGTCCCATGTCCTGATGAGCCCCCACTCCAGGAGAAGATGGTGAGTGTCCCCACTTCACAGGTGGGGGCAGGACTTGGACCTACAGCAGTCCAGGGCCTGCGTCCCAGTGGACCCAGCTTCTTAAATGGGCTGATGGCCCCTCTCCCTACAAGTGGCATCCCTTCTTCTCCCCCAGGAGGCCCTAGGTCTCACCAGCAAGGCTGCTCTGTGGGCACCCAGAAGCCCTCAGCCATCCCAGGGTCCTGGGGTGCAGCCCTGGGTGAGAGGTACAGAAACCGAGAGTCTGGGGGCGATGGCATGGACCCCCACTTCTCAGGCATTGACAGGGTACCCAGGGCCTCCACTCAGAACAGCCTTCAAGATGGCTGTTTTCATTCCCATTTTGCAGATGTAGAAACTGAGGCACAAAGAAGCAAAGCCACTAGCCCCAGATCCCACAGCTCAGAAGGGGCAGAGGGGACATTGAACCTAGGCTGTTCTGACACCAGGGCCCATGTCTTCCATCACCGTGACTGCCCTTGACATTCTGTGGCTTGTCCACAAGGGACCCCACTAGAGGCAGAGCCCTGCGTTCTTGTGCCCATGGCCCCTACCCGTGCATGGGGCTGGCAGGGTGGCAGGGCTCCATACATCCAACCTCAGAGAACTCTCAGCGACCCGGCCCACCCACCTCGGGACAGGACGGTCACCACACGCCGGGCTTGGGGACAAGTAGAGGTCCACAGGGGCCTGTCCATCCAAGTGGAGCCCTGAGCTGCCCCTGCTGCACCCTGCCCAGGAAGCAGCCCTGGGTACGAGCGCCTTGGGGCACGCAGGCAGGTTCTGGCCCCTCGGAATTCCCTGGCTCCAGCCCAGGCAGTTGACGAAAGGGCTGGTGTGGCTGCCAGCAACCAGGTCGGTGGGAATGTGAGATCCCACCCTGTTCCCAGGCGCCAGGGAAGAGGGACAAGCCACCCTCCCCCTCCACTCCATCCCTGAACCGTCACCTTTCCCAAGGCACAGCTCAGGCCTCGCCCCAGGAAGGGTCTACTGAGAAAATTGTCCCCCGCCCTCAAGAGAAAACACAGCCAGAAAAGCCCGGAGGGAAGTCCAGAATGCCGAAAGCTGTTGCAGGACAGGCTGTGGGATGGAAGGTAGCACGGATGCAGGAGGGTGGCTGAGAGCAGCTGAGAGCAGCCAGGCACCAGCTCCAGCCTGGCCCTGGGCTCGCCATGCAACCCTGGGCCACGGAATCAGTCTGCCCACCTGCAAAGGGGATTGATGAAAAGATTACAAGAGTCTGCTTCTGCAGGCCGTAGGGGATGATGGAGTCTGGGGTGTCCTGAGAGACGGGATCTTCAATGCACATACCAGAACATTCCAGGCAAATCAGGGCGGGCGGGCACAAAGTGCCTGGCCCCAGCAAAAGCACCTCTTGTGAGGTTTCACCGTGAAATGGGGGGTAGGTGGCCCCCTCTATCTGGGACCTCCTCTCAGGTGTCTCCTGAGCCCTGAGTCATCGCTCAGAAACACAATAATCAGAAACAAACTCCCTCTAGGTTTGCCCGTTTTCCCAGAGCAGGTCACCCCACTTTCTGCTGCCCTACCCCCACCAGCAGAACTTGCAGAAAAACCCATAAAGTCATTAGAAAGCTCTTCCCTTTTTTTGCTCAACTGAACTCAAGCAAACCTCCTACATCCACCTCAAGCCTGGCTCAGCTGCCTGGAGTCACACAGGATAAGCAAGCAGTCACCTCCTTCCCCAGGCAGCTGGGGTTACTTCCTCACTGTGACCTTGGCCAGCACTTCCTTTGCACCAGTCTTAACCCCTTGCCTTCCGGCCCCTGCCCAGGTGAGATGGCCCTCCCTAGGCAGAGGGAGGGCGCTACACAATGCTTTTGCTTGCAGCTGTATCTATGTTGGCTTGGGCCAGAAGAGAGGAAAAGCAAATCCCAAAAGAGGCTCATGTATCCAGGGGAATATAGATTAAGAGAGAGAAAGGAGGAAGGGAAACGCGGGTGGGAACAGAACACGGAGCCAAGGCAGAGGGGGGAAGTGCAGACGATAAGTAATGTTCTAAATATTTAGCATGGGTGGGCCACACCGTAAAGTCCCAGACTCCTTGTCTGGAAAAGAGAAGCCATTTACCCCCGAAAAACAAACCCACTCTGGAGAAGGGCATGCCTTCCTGGAGCCTGGAGCAGCAAATCTTTCTGCAGAGGTTTATGGAGGGGAAATGGCCTGAGGCGGTGACCAGTGTCCCCAGTGACATCCTGACTGTGGATGCGGCCTCAAGGGTTCTGGATGTTTGAAGAGGCGACCGGACACAACACCTGTCCCTACAAGCTGGTGGCACTGTCTCCACTGTTCCTAGACATGCCAGGGAAGGAGTGACTATGTGCTTCAGTCTAGACATCCAGGTGGATGCATTGCTGGCTTAACCTGAAGACATTTCCAGAACATCTGGCGGAGGGCCCGGACCAGGTGGCGGTCATGACGCGCTCCCTGGCACGGCTTCTCGGTGTTGTTAGCAGCGGCCAGCAGGACAAGCCTCCCTATGGTGAATGCTATATGCAGCCGTGCTCTCTGCCAGCGGGGGGTGGGCCTGGGGTGTCACGGTACTCACTCCCTGACACCCGCTCGTCTGTTTCCATGTTCTGATGCCAACACAGACACGTATGACCCCCACATAGAGCAAGCCTACATGCGGTCTATACCTCTTGTCCCGACGTATGTAGTAAGAGTGCCCCTTTTCTTCTCAAAGGGCCCCGATGGGGCAATAAACCCACGGTTTTGCTACTCACAGTTCAGTCCTTCCTCTGCCCCAGAGGGGGAGGGACAAAGGGAATAGAAGCTCCTGATATTGACCTTGCCCATCCACCTACGTTGGGCCTTACACTGAGCACTCTCCTGTGTCATTAAATATCCATGAGGCAGCAACCACCATGGCCCCTATTTGGCAGATGTGGAAACTGAGGCTCACAGAGTCCTCTACTAGTTACAAAGGTAGCCATGTGCCCGGCACCGGTGTCAGGAAGTTTCCGGGACTTGGGCATCCTTGGCTCTGCATGGGGACAGCTGCTCTCGTCACCTCTGTTTCACTGATGTGAAGACTGAGCCCTAGTGCCCAGATGGAAGGGGGGCCTGCTGCTACCCGGGCGCCCCAGCCGTGAGCAAGTGCCCTGGTCTCTGCACCTTGTTCCGCCTCATCTGTAAAACTGGAATGAATCTGGCTGCCACCTTCTGCTGGTGAAGGACGACCCCCTGGTGAGAGTGAGTGCCTTGGGGGCTGGAGGCACGTCCAGGCGGTGGCAGTGGCAGCTGTCCGGTGGATGAGAAGCAGGAACAGGGCTGGAACATGGCCCTTGCACCTCAGCCCCAGTGTGGTCCCTCCCAGGGAGTTCACAGAACCCTCAGCAAACCTGTACGTACTTGGTGGGGCCCAGTGCAGAGGGGATAGGCAGGTTCCTTATTCAGAAAGTACTAAGAATTTCAAGACAGTAACTGCAGAGCATCAAGCCCAGGGCAGGCCCTTCCAAGGGCCTCGTGGCTGCCCTGGTCTCACGCCCAGGAAGCTGGCCCTGCCCCGCAGGCCTGGGTGGTTTAGGAGAAGGGCCCTCTCCACCTTCAGTCCCAGAAGGGCATGGTTTGGTGGGGAAGGGGATCTCGTGGGGAGGAGGGAGCAGGGAAGGAACAGAGGCTGCCCCTCCGCAGCGCAGAGGGAATGAGGCGGGAGGATGAGAGGGTGATGGAGAACAGAGAGGAAAGAGGAGATGGAGAAACAGGGGGAGAGGGGCAACGAGAGGCAGGAATGCAGAAGAGAAAGAGTGACAGGGACAGAGACACAATGACAGAGAGTGACAAGCAGCAGATTTTAAAGGGGGTGAGGAAAAAGGACAAAGGCGGAACAAATACAAAGTCTCAGAAACAGGCAGGGAGACAGAGGAGAGGACAGGGAAGAGGCTAAAAAGCCCCTCCCCCCTCCTTTTCCAAGAAAGTTCAGGAAGACCTGATGGACGTGCCCCAGGGTGGGCAGCGGGGTGACCCCATGAATGATGGTCATCCACAGCAGCCCGGGAAGGGGAAGGCCTGGGGGTGATTTCCGCTGCATTTACAAGTATCTAAGAGCATAGTAAGGGCAGCCTTAGGGCGTTTCCAACACTCTGAGAATGAGGGGCCCAGTGTGACTCCAGTGGAAATGGGAGGGGCCTTCACTTTGGGGTGGAAAGACAGAGACAGATGGCAACTGGTGACCACGTCCTGACCAGAATATGCTGGTGTCTTTGGTTAATTTTAACAGGAAACGGTGAAGTGTTAATTTGCACGCAGACTGTTTGGTGGTGCGGTGGGGGCAGGTCCCAGCAGGGAAGGGCTGACTAGAAGTCCTGTTAGGTGTCAGCTGTTACCTTCTCTAAAGTTTCTCTCTGCCCGCTGGATATGAGCCTCACGGAGAGCCCACGGCAACATGTCATTTTCCTACAAATGCTTCATCAAGGGCTCTCTGGGAATGAGACAGCAAGTCTACTCAGAGACTGGACCACGCACAGGGGACCCCAGGAGCACATCCCAGCAATCAGCATGACAAGGTCACAGGAGGGAGAGCCCACATTACAGGCTAGTTCAAAGTAGGTCAGAAGGAAGCTTCCCCGGGGGGCACCGAGGAAGCTGGAGTCGGGCAAGGCAGGTGTAAAATCCCAAAGGTGTTCAAGTGTCCGTCAAGTGGGTAACAGCACTGGAGGCCACAGACACACGAGTTCCTAATAACACTTCCCAGGAACACATACGAGCATCCGTGCGCAGCTCTAACGTGGCTTTCTGAACTTGAGTGTCTGACTAGGCAACATAACTCCACCTAACTGGTGATGTTCAAGACCCTCTAAAATCACAAAGAGGTTACAGCGCAAACCTGTGCTTCTGCTCTGCCGCCGTCCACCCAGTCCCCACGACACCCATCATCACCCTTTATTAGTTTCTCGTGTCTCCCTCCAAACTTTCTTTAGCAAACACAAACGTATATCCGAATTTCTCTCCTGCTTGGCACACAAGGCAATAAATTATACCCACTATTTTGCAACTTGTCTTTCTTACCTGCCAATACACCTTGGAGATGATTTCCTATCAGTATGTAAAAATAGCATCCCTCCTTTTTGACAGCTGCATAGTATTCCATGCTGGATTTGCCACAATTCCCTTTGGGGGTGGGATTTGGCTTGTTGCTAGTCTCTTACTGTTGAATTCATCGGCATTTTGTGTGTGTGTGTGTGTGTGTGTGTGTGTGTGTGTGCCACAATGTTAGAAGTGAGCATTCTGTGCATGTACCATTTCCCACTCAATCTAAATAGCATCTAGGGCACTCACGCCCTTGGCCTTTCTAACGAGCAAGCAAGATTTAAGCCTTCCCTTTGCACTAGCTATTCTGTTTTCTTCTATTAAAAAAAAATGCTTCAGAGCCACTTAGACTGTCTGTTCCCACAGAACGAGGGTGCGTCTAGGGCACAAAGTTTCACAGGAAGTCGGGGAAACTTGGCTCTTCTCCCAGCTGTCCTAGCCGTTCCAATTCCTGGTCCTCGGTTTCCACGTTTATCAAAGGAAGCTAACAGCCATTCCCGGGCCCTCGTGGGGATCCAAGATCGGGGCGGATTCTGCGGCTGTATGAAACTATTCACAGTGTGAAGGAGGCAGATTTCTGCCCAAGGGCCCCTCGTCAACCCCAAAGGGTAAATCCAGACCCTGTGGGTTCGCAGAGAAGGAGCCAGTGACAGGCCGGCCGGCAGCTTTCTGGTGCCGTCCCCGATCTCAGAGGCTGGAGCCCGAGCCCGCATAGAGCCGTGGTCTGGAGCTGGTGTGGCAGCCTTGAGTGGCCCCGAGCAGCCAGCCCTCGAGGCTGTTTTCTGCTTTTATTCTGTTTTCAAATAAAGCAGTGATCGCATTCCTGGGATGCGGAGAAACCTCTCCCCTCCGTGAACTGGCCCTAGCCTCCCTGGCCCCTCAGGAAAGGATCCAAAGTAATTTTCCACCCCTTGCTCACAAAGAATCAATCCTGGCCGGTGACGAGGTGCCAGGCACGAGTCCTCATCTGCCTCTTCGCAGCACCCGCCCCTCCCCAGCCGCCTCCCTGAGGCCAGGCCCCAAGTGGCTGACAGAGGAGCCTTTGTCTCCCTCCTCCCTGCTTTTCTGCTGGTGCAGGTTTCCCAGCCCCCTCCCTGCCCACCGTGGGGTGAAGCCAGAGCAGAGACCCGGGGACCACAGAGATGCCGACTCACGGGAACCATCATCGCCAGCCCTCGGGGTCCTTCCTGTCCCTCACTTGGCCCCAGCCACGCCAGAGCCCTGATTACCAGCCCCTGACCCCAGCTGAGGAATAGCCTCTGATTACAGCCAGTGCTCAGGGAAGAAGCCACCAAGAACCTGGCTGGCACATGGGGCCTTGAGGGCCCTTCCCTTGAGGATCTTCCCCCTGGGGAGAGAGAAGCCCCTGGTTTTGCCTAAAGATGCTCCACTCAAGGTCTGGAAGCCAACAGCGGACTCAGAGCACTGGCTGCTGTGGAGGAAAGGACAGAGGGGAAAGATCAAGGAGGGGTCACAGGGTCAGGAGGTGCAGGGAGAAGACAGGGGTCAGGCAGCCAGCCTTTGGACCCAGCTCCTTGCAGCGGCCTTGCTCTGCACCCCAGATCTGGGGCACACCCAGAACCCCCCTGCATTTCCATGTGACACCCAAGGGGAGAAAGGAGCTGGCCACCACCGCCCATGGAGGAGCCACATGACATCCAGAAGAGCCTTTCAGAAGGTTCCAGAAAGTTATCACTGCCCTGGGGCCAGGGGCACCATGGATGTCACCCCTACACACTTGCAACTACCCAAGAGGGAGCTGACGCAGCCCCAGTTTAAAAACCACGCCTCCCAACGAGGCGAAGCAATTGGCCCAAAGTCCCACAGTGCAGACACGAAAAGGCAGAACTTCTCACTCAACCCAGCCTATTCCTAGGGACGAAGACAGCAGGTGACAGAATAGCAAGCCCCATGCAGTTACTGAGCACCGGGCTCGAGCTAAGCACCTTCCCTTTGTGAACTCCTGAGTCCAACGTCCCCAATTCTAGATTCTTCCCTTGAAACAACCGGCTGTGCTGAGTACCAAAAACCTGGAGATAAAACATCAAATAAAAGGTGCCCTCCTCTAGGTCCATCTGCCCCTCCCTCCCCCACACCCTGTGAGGCGCTGTAATCCTCACCCTCACTTTACGGATGAGGAAACCGGGGCTGCCCAGCTTGGAAGTCAAGGAATTGGAAGCCAAGGAGTCAGGTTCCAGAAGCTCTGAGCACCACACCATCCTGCCTCCTACCTTGATGGGGACACGCTTTCCCAGACACCAACCCAGCCGGCATGCCCCAGCCTCTCCCAGCGCCCCTCCAGCCCTCGCCCTGCACGAGGAAGGAAGAGACCCCCCTGAGTGAAATGACAGTTTTACCATTTCAGCAGAGGGTATCAGGACCCAGCTCCCCATCCAAGGCCAAGGACACAGCTGGGGTAGTCACCTCCGCCACCAAGCTCCGTGGGAAAGTGGCAGGCTTGCGGGCAGGCCGTGTAGATGGGGATGTGCCAAGATTGCAACACTTGCCTTCACAGCCTGCCCTGTTTGAGCTCTGCTGATGTACATACAGCTTCGTCACATTAAATTAAAAAAAAAAAGTCCACCCAATTCTGGCCACTTTATCTACAAGGGAGGAACAGCGAGCCCCGCTGGAGATGTGAGGAAGCTGGCACTGCACACTTCTCCTACGGAATTGACTCACTGATTTCTGTCCTCGGGGCCTGCGGCAGGGGAGGCTGCCGCTCGCTGGCCTCCAGGAAGATCCCTGGCCAAAGGGCTTCCCATGCCTTGTGTCCACAGTGGCCGAGCGGTCACCATCATAGACACTTCCTGCTCACCAACCCCCACGCCTGCGGGCGCTCACCAGTTGTAAGTGCCTCGAAAGAGTTGACTGCTTGGGTTTTCGGCAGGACTGCGGGACAAGGACAGGCTTCCGAGGGGATGGGGCGTGAGACAGGTCCGTTTTGATAGAGGTGTCAAAGGTGCACGAGCTGGCCCTCACTGGGGCAGGGGGCATCCAGTGTGGGTGAAGAGACAAGGGCCCAGAAATCACAGAAGAGGGGGGTGAGTGGGCTCCAGACAAAGGGACCAGGAGAATAGGAACAGCGCTTGTCATAGGCAGACGAGCCTAGAGCCTGATGTCAGGAGTCTGTCTTCCCTTGTTACAAGCTGTGTGGCCTTAGGCAGGCAACTAACCTCTCTGAGCCCCATCCTGGACGGGAAAATAAGGTTGCTAACATGTAGGAGGCTGAACTGAAAGGGGGGTTTAAAGAATTCAGTCTCACCCTGGCCACGTGGCTCAGTTGGTTGGAGCATCATCTCACATACCAAAGGTTGAGGGTTCGATCCCCGCTCAGGGCACATACAGGAGGCAACTGATCCATGCTTCCTCTCTATCTCTGTCTCTCCCTCTCTCCCTCCCTCCCTCCTGTCCTTTCTCTCTAAAATCAAGAAACATATCCCTGCGTAAGGATTCAAAAAGAAAAATTCAATCTCACTTCAGAAACCCTTTGCCAAGGCCCTCGCACACACCCAGTCTTATGTGCCCGGAGGCCTAAGTCCCGTTCCCTTTACAGGGGCCTGAGAAAGAAGCCCTTCCTAATGGTTACTGCATTTATTCCTCACTGCACCACGTGGGGACCATCCTGGCATCACCCTCATTCACAGCATTTACAAGTGGGGAAACCGAGGCTGGGAGGGAGTGGTCGACGGGGGATCACCCAGCTGCTCACCACAGGACACAGGACTGGAGTCCAGGTCCGTCTGACTCCAAACCGAATCCTTGGGCTGCAGACCCCGCAGAAGAGCAAAACACCGACCACTGACAGCACTGGAAAGAGGGCATTTCGAAGGCAGACTGGGAGGCTGGCTCTGGGCCCCAGTGTCCTTGGCTGTGACGTGGGACTGTGGGCCCCGTTTCCGACGTCTCCAGTGAGTTTGCTGTGACCCTTCCAAGAGGAGTGACTGGCCCCAGAGACGGTTTTGACAGTGGCAGGAAGTGAGACTGGGCAGAAGCCAGGACATGTGAGTGAAAACTACCTGTTCCTTCAGGCTGCGGGGTCAGCACAAAGAGCTCTTGGAGAAGGAACCGTGGGACACCGCGGGCTCCCGACGGGACGGGACCGCCAGAAAATGTGAGACGCAGAGCTGGGAGAGCGCCAGGGACGGGGAGCAAACAGAAAGCCTGGAGACCTATGTAACTTTATTAACTAGTGTCACCCCCATAAATTAAACCAAAAAAAAAGAAAGAACACCTGGATCAGAGGCCACCCAGCAGGACAGGGAGGAGGCCCAGGGCCCCAACCTGACAAATGTCCTTTCCCAGGCCTGCCAGGAATCAGTGACAGGGAGGTGGGAGGCATTACCCAGCCAGGCCCCGGGAAGCCGCCCCTGCCCTTCCCCAGAGCCCTGTTTCTGATTTCCTTCATGGCTGAGGCTTTTCACAGGAGTGGGGGGGGGGGGGGGGGAGCAAAACAGCAAAAGAAAGGTCCATTTAGGCCAGACGGGCCCTGCTTCCCCCAGGAGAGGCGAGGCTGGCGATGGAGGCCTCCGCCCAGCCGCAGGAAACAGAGCGGCAGGCTTGGGCGAAGCTATGACTCTGGCACCATCTACAACTGGCACTTCTTAGCTTCTCGTGGCTCAGGACATCCGGTGCCCACCGTTGCCCACCGTGCCCCGTGCTGGAGACAGCCCCCCCCATTGTGGATTTTAGCCCCACTTCTGTGCTGCACCCCCTCCCTGGGGAGCCACACAGCACTGCCCTGAGGAGGAAAGCCCTTTCATGACCCCCCCGCCACCACCACCTGCTACAGCGGAGGAAACCAAGGCTCAGAGCGGGTCAGTGACCTTCCTGATGTCTCCCAGCCCACAAGCCGCAGAAATGGGTTTCAAAACAGGTCCTGAGGCAGCAGAGTGTCTGCTCCCCCCTATTGGGTGGCCGTCCCATTCTTCCTCAAGGGACACCCTTTTTCTTCATGACCCAAACCCTGACAGCCGAAGAGGCCCCTGTGAGTTCAGTCTGTCGGAAAAGAGACAGAAGATGGTCTGCACTCCCTGAAGCCCTGTTCCTGACGTCAGTCGCCCCCACCCCACACCGCAGGGAGGCCGTGGGCACTTCCACGCCCAGCCTGGCTCAGCGGGCAGTCAGGAAGTCTGCCTCCCCCTTGCAAACATGCCACAGGCCGACCACAGGTGCCATCCTGCATCTGTTCTCTTTCGCCCTGAAAGAACCCCCTCGTTTCCTCCCAACCTCCGTCAGCAAGGCTTGGCCATGGTAGGGGAGGGGACCCGTTGTTCAGTCAAAAACCAAAAAAGCCACCATTGCAAGGAAATATCCTCTTCTCCCAGCTGGTTCACGGAGCAGACAACCCAGGAGATAAAGCCACAAACCCACATGCCCTCTGCCAAGTTGGAATTTCCAATTCAATTAGTTTGAGATTGTCTGAAACCCTCCATTGTCCAAATGTTCAAGTTTAAGCACCGAGATTGGAGAGGACAAGGCCTGGGGACAATAGGATGCTGTTCTGGTGAAACGGGGTGCCTTGGGCCACCCGGAAAATTGGGCGGGACGTTCAAGACCCTGCAGACTGTCCAGACTCCCTCCGGCCTCTCCCTGCCTCCGCCCACCACAGCAGACACCCCTTCCTCGTCCAGCCTCAAGACCGTTGCTCATGCTGCTCTCCCCGTCTGAAATATCTTTTATTTCTGGCCAATTTCCCCTCCAAGCACTCAAGCCCAACTTGTCCTTGGAACCAGCTCAAATACATTCTTCCTTCTCGAGGTTATTTCCTGGCTTCCCCGATCGACACTACCCGCTGTTTGTTCCTGTAGCACCTTGCATTCCGAGTGCACCAGGCAGGCACTAACTCAAGTGCATTTAACAACCGGCTTGAAGTCCAAATGGCCCAGAGTTCACCTACTGAACTGAGTGGACAATGGATGGAATCGTCGTGCATGCCTGTGAGCCAGGAGCAATGGACCCTGTGCATGTTAAAGCCATGCTTCTGGCTCAATGAACCCCACTCGGTTTACACACCTGTCTTTGAGCTCAACTGGGAGCCCCCTAAGGGCAGGGCTCATCTCTCCCTGTATCCCATGCTCCCAGCACATAGTAGGTGCTCAGCAAATGCTGGTGGAGTGCATGGAGGCTGTGTCCCAGCTCCCTTACCTCCTTCCTCTGCTCCTTTAGACGTGTCCCTCTCACCTCCTGAGTCTCAGTTTTTCCATCTGGAAAACGGAAGTGGGAACCGGCTCAGCACTTTGGTTGAAGGCCCGTGCCCTCCCTGAAATTCGTATATTAAAGTCCTAACCCCCAGGGTTATGGAGGTAAGGGGCGGGGCCTTCAGAGGGTGATTAGGTTGTAAGGATGGAGGCCTTATACATGGGATTATAAAAGAGACTCCAGAGAGATCCCTAGCCCCTCCCACCACACAGGGATACAGCCAGAAGCCAGCAGTGCGCAACCCTGAAGGGGACCTTCGCTAGACCTAACCGTGTAGCACCCCGATCTTGGACTTCCGGCCCCCAAAACTGTCAGAGATGAATTTCTGCTGTTTAGAACCCACCCAGGCTGTTGTACTTTGTTATAGCAGCCCGAATGGACGAAGACACTCAGGGGTGACAAACAACTATCTCAGATGATCATTGTCATCGATCAGATTGTAAGGCCACGTCTGGTTGATAGATTGTCTTTAAAAGTGGATGTTCACATCATCTTCCACCCCTTGAAAATAAACACATGTCATTCCCTTCATCAAGAGGGTGGACTCTATTTCTCCTCCCCTTGAATCTGGGCTGGTGACCTGAAGTGACATAATGTGGCAGAAGCAAGGCAGCGCTGGTCCCAGTCCTGTATCTCAGGAAGCCTGGAAGCTTCTACTTGCACTGCCCCAGAGCCCTGAGCGTCCAGGCACAGAAGTCCAAGCAGCTCTGCCACATGGACAGAGACAGCATAAGTCCCCACAGGATGTGAGGCCACCCTGAACGCCCCAGCCCCCTCACCCGGTCAAGCCCCCAGCTGAACGCAGCCCCCAGTCAACCCACCGCTACCTTCTGGAACAAAGATGGGCCGTCCCTGCAGATCTCTACTTGGTTACAGAATCACAAACAAGCACGTTATGTCGAACCACTACATTTTGGGATGATGTGAAACACAGGGAAAAATTACAGAGACATTTGGTTTCAGGTAGAGACATGATCGAATCGGTGATGTCTGCCATGGCTCATCAGTGAGGAGTACAGAGCTCTATCCCTGGACTAGATAATGCCAAGGTCAATGTCAACTTAATTCAATGTCAGCTCAAGAGCTTTCTCGGACCTGCAGGAAATGAAGATTGCAGATTGGGAGGGGATTAGCTCCTCATCGGAGGGAAACCTGAACCTCATTAGGGACCCAACGGGAACTCTGGCAAGACTAAATGAACCAATAATGTGGTCCCTCTGGGGTGTTTAAACAGGCAACTCAGAGGGAGGGTGGAGCATTCAGCAGCAAGGCCAGACGTGGAAAGAGAAACTCAGAAAGAGACAGAATTGGAGGAAACCGAGCCGTGCTGAATGGCTCAGCAGAGAGCTCCAGGATCTTACAGCAGTGGGGACCAAAATGACCCTCCCTGGAGCCACCTCAGATCCTGAGAACCTTCCAGTTGAGCACAAGCCTGCCTGGACAGCTGGTATGGCCCCCCTGCCCCCCTAGGAGGCACACAGGTTCCACAATGAGCCCTCTTCCTTCGAGGGAACAGGAAGTTGCTCTGCTCCTTGTAGCCTGTGAGCCAGGCTAGAACTTCTCCCCAGCCTGGAGCACAAACAGAGGGTTCTCATATCTAGAAATCCCCACAGAGAGACCCAACCTGGGAAACAAAGCTGCACTGCAATCCCCAGTTCATGTGGAGCCCCTCACCGGGCGCCAGGCACCCTGCTTGACATTGAACTTGGGCACACTCATTTCCACACTCACCCTGTGGAGGGCACGTCGCCATTGTCATCCCATTTCACTGATGAGAAAAACTCTCCTGCTCAGAGCCACGGGGTTGGTAAGGAGTGGAGCAAGGGTCTCAGTCCAGCCTCAGTGACACCATAGACTGGGGCCTTGGTCGCGCTTGGCAGTCACCCTGTGATGTGGACCCGTTCCGCGGGTCCATGTGTTGTGGATGCTTGTCCTATGTCTCCGGACAAGTGACGAACAATGAACAAATTCACACGGACTAAAGAAATCCAGTGGAGAAAAAGGGACAACATGGGAACTCTCTTAAGTGGGGAAGGGGGTGGGGGTGGAGAGAGAGAGAGAGAGAGCGAGCCAGTCTGGCTGCTTCTGAGTGAGAGAGAAGGTGAGAGAGGTCCAGGGAGAGGGGTGAGAGAGGGCCACGACCCCGGCCTGGACAGGCTTTTATTGATATTCTAGGTAGTACATCCAGCATGGTCCTCATGTACTGTGCACAGGTTCACTTTAGGTGGTTACCATAACAAAGGAAAGAATGTTGCTAATCCCTTCAAGATAAAGGTCATTTGCAAATGTAAAGGAAAAAAATGGTTGAACTGGTTACACCCAAACTTGGGAGGTTTAGCATAGATTTTAGGAAGTTAGTTTAGAGATATGCAGTAAACATTTGTTGCCTCAATTCAGGGTGAGGGAGTTTTTTAGCAGGAGCAATTCTCAAAGCGGCCTAGGTGCAATGCAGGCCTGATTCCCCACGGGAAACCGATCCGTGGATTTGCTTCCTGCCTGCCCAACACGCATCTGTCTGTTTTCAGAATCAGGGCTGAGCTATATTCGGCCTTCCACGCGGATAGGTTCCCTGTAACCCTGTACACCCTGGCACAGCCTCACTGGTTGTTTACATCCATGTCTGTCTGATTGGTCAGTGCCCTGCTGATCCAACTGTACCTACGAGACTGGCCATCTGAATTCTTAGTGTCCAAAGTCAGGAATCCAATAGACGCAGGCAGACCAGTGTTTGTGATATGCCTCACTGCGGTGGGAAGAATAATGCCCCCCACCCCCACCAAGGTATCATTGTCATAACCCTGGGAACCTCAGAATATGTCACCTGACACACAAAAGGAACTTCGCAGATGTGATCAAGTTAAGGGTCTTTGAGGTGGGGAAATTATCCAGGTGGGCCCTGCACCATCCACGGGTCCTTATAAGTGGAAGAGGGAGGCAGGAGAGTTGGAGTGATTTGGTGTGAGAGGGCTCCTCCTCCTGCCGCTGCTGGCCTTGAAGATGGAGAAAGGGACCAGAAATCAATCAACCAGTGTGCGGGGCCTCTAGAAACTAAAAATGGCAAGGGACTCGATTGTCCCCTGGAACCTTCAGAAGGAACTCAGCCCTGATGACACCTTGATTGCGTCCCCGGGGAAACACCCTTGGACTTCTGACCTCCAGGACATTAAGATAATACATTTGTGTTGTTTTAAGCCACAAAGTCTGTGGTGATTGTTATAGCAGCAACAGGATACTCATACACTGGCTATCTGGGTTCTCAACTTCATCTCACATCCAGAAACTCGTAGCTTCGGAGCACTGTTCAAACAAACTCA
Source organism: Macrotus californicus (assembly GCA_007922815.1). Taxonomy (NCBI): domain Eukaryota; kingdom Metazoa; phylum Chordata; class Mammalia; order Chiroptera; family Phyllostomidae; genus Macrotus; species Macrotus californicus. The sequence continues at coordinate 156,199 of VMDR010000595.1, forward strand.
TATGACAAGGGACGGGCGTATTTTGAATGCCCCCTGCCCTTACTCACCACTCCAGACCATTGGCAGCGCCCTGCAGACACTCTCTGAACAACTGTGAGAGGAAACTAAAGCTCAAAAAGGTGAGGTGACTTGCCGGAGCTCACCCTAGGGGTGGGTGCCAAGCCCAGGATGAGACCCCAGGTCTGCTGGGTGACATCACACCCTCTCTCACCTCCTGTCTCTCAGACCCATGATTTAAAAAAGGAAAAACTGAGTATGCTAGCTGTTGGGTATTGCATCAGTCACCCACTCACCCACGTCCTTGCACAAGAGCTTCCCTCAGCACGAGCCCAGGGCTGGGGATCAGAGGACTCAAGTCATGTACCCCAAGAAAGCAGAACCGATTCCAACATTCTGCCTGGGTAGCAGTTGACCACCCTACTGAGTCAGCTGCTGGTACTTCCAAGATTACCAGAGGGTGTCTATGGTGGGTGGCGCTTCACCTCCCACTCCTAGAGCCCAGGACTTCTCCCCAGGGTGAGGCATGAAGCTAAGAGACTGGCCAAAATGACCTTTTCTAGCCTAAGAACCCAAGGTCACAGGTACCAGATGCCCACAGCACCTCAGATGTGCAAAGGCGAATTTCAATGCCTGCTTTCCTGAGCATAAAAATAGAAACGCTGCCCTGGCTGCTGTGGTTCAGTGGATTGAGTGCCGGACTGTAAATCAAAGGGTCCCTGGTTCAATTCCCAGTCAGGGCATATGCCTGGGTTGCAGGCTGGGTCCCCAGCATGGGGTGCTTGAGAAGCAGCCACACATTAATGTTTCTCTCCCTCTTTCTCCCTCCCTTCCCCTCTCTCTCTAAAAATAGAAAAATAATAATCTTTAAAAAAAACAGAAACGCTTTCATTGAGCTGGCTATGAGCTGTACTCAGTGCTTTACCTATATTAAGCCATTTAACCCCACAATGACCCTATGACATAGGCACTGATACTGTCCCCACCTTGCAGATGAGGACACCGAGGCCCTGGAGGTTAAGGGGCAGAGCTGGGGTCGGAATCTAGAGCAATTGGCTGTGGGGTCTGTGACCATGCTCGGCTGTCAACGGAGGCCAACCAGGCACTGCCATCTCTCTCTTTGACAGCACCCTGTAGAATTCTGCCTCTCAGTTCCACCCAGAAGGCAAGAATTTCCACTCTTTTTCTACCACACTTGTGCCCATCACTGCAAAAATAGAGAGGTTCCAAAGGAGAAGTGACTTCACTAGATTTCCTAGTTTTTCCTGAAACCAGCATGTCCCAGAGTCCAGAAGCAGCACAAAGTGGCTGCCAACCCTCCTTCCTTGCATCCCAGGCCTGGCCTACAGTCTCCCTCTCAGCCAGAAAGAATGACAGAGTCATAGACTGGCAACCAGGAGCCCCAAGTGCAAGTCCCACCAGGTGGCCTTGGAAGTGTCACTTAACCAATTAGGGCTTCACTTCCCTTATCTCTAAAACCGGGGCAAATACTTTGGTCCTCATCATTCTGCTTTGTGGGGTGCCAGACACACAGATGGTGCAAATAAGTGTTTTTTGAGTGAATGAATGAAAGTGTGTGTTCCAAGGTCACTTCCCTTCCCTCGGAGGCCTTCAGAACAGGAACTGGGCCTGATTCATCCTAAGTTCTCACGTTAATACAGCTTTCACTCCCCCACAGGTTTCTTCATATGGGAAATTGATCCTGAGCACCCGCTACATGCCTGGCTTAGTCAAGACCTCAGGGTCATCCAGGACCCACGGACGCCAAGTGTATGTCCTCATTTGCCATCTCCTTCCTGTTTTCTGGGTAGTGGCTACAATATTTACTCACATTGGGCTTTCTCAGGCCAGGACAACCACCCAGCTGCCTTGTAATCAATAAGTTTGACCCCTGCTAGGGGCTTGGACCATGACTCCTGCACTTCCACTTCCCCTATGCCCAGCACTGGGGGAGTACAGCCCAAGAAAACCCTACCTTATACACACACACACACACACAGAATGGAACCCATTCTGCAGGAGTAGGGTTTCCTACGGTAGGAATAGGGTTTCCTTCCTTCAAATTCCAGTTCCTTTGCTCATGAGCTATGTGACCTTGGGCAAATCCCTTTACTTCTCTGAGCCTTATTTTCTTCATCTATAAAATGGGACACGATGATCCTAGAGCCTTTTAATATAGGGTTATAAGGGGATGAAGTGAGATATTGGACATGAAAACCTTTGGCTCAGTAAATGTGCTGTGCTCAATGAAACTGTGATTCTTGTTTCCCTTTTCTAGAAGGAAGGAGAATGGCAGTTGTCCAAGTTCCAGGGAACTCCGTGTTTCGGGGTCTGGAATGTAGGAATTTACTTGTTGTATTTGATAGGGATTATCTCAAGGAAAGAGAAGCATTTGTGGGTTCATCATTGCCATGTTAACTTTAAGGTGAACTAATGAAAATGTAGACTTAGAATCAGAGAATGGGAGATCCAAGAAGCCACCATATCTATGGCAGAGACAGCCAGCTGTCCCCAAAATCCATTCTCCCCACTACGGTGCACAGCTGTAGCTGGGAAGAAGCCACCCTGGCCAAGAACTCCATTTCCCAGACCCCTGTGCAACTAGATTGGTCACATGATCAGTTCTTACATGTGGTAAAAGGCAGTTAGTTTAGAAGCAAACGTGCCACCTCCACCCTTGCTTTCATCAATGATGCTGTCCAGGGGATAGATAGTAGGGACGTGAGAGGGGCCACTGAATGGCTGCGTGGAAGAGGACCCCCTCCATTCAGAAATACTTGCCTTACAAGGAACATCTGTCTTGTTGAGCCATTAGACGTGTCTTTAGTCTATGTGTTACTACAGCTACTGCCCAGACAAATACAACCTCCTTATTTACAGATGATTACGGCCGGGGAGTGAGAGTACCATGCCTAAGGTCACAGAGCACATGCAGCAAAGGTCAAGAACTTTGGTCTCCTAACAATTTGGAGTAGATTTGCAATTTTCAGCCTGCCCCACAGAGCCCTGATGATCCCTAGAGGCCCTGAAGGGGGGTGAGGTCCAGCGGGCTGCGGTCTGGAGTCCTCCACCTCTGTTTCGACTAGACCAACACCACTTATCCATTTGTGAGTTGTACTTCTTCATGTACTTTCTGTGGTTTGAAACACTTTCCAAGTCTGCACGCCGGGTGACTGCTAACGCGATCCGACGTTCTGTGGTACAACCAACAAAGTTTCACTTCTTCTCCATCCTGCCTCCTGGCCACACTTGCTGACACAGGACATGTAGACTTGTGAGAAATACATAGACGTTTGCTTAGAAAGGAACAAAAAACAAACCCCAGTGTGCAGCAAAGAGCCCAGAAACCTGGGCAAAGGCAAAAAGAGGAGACGTTCGAGTACTCTTCAGTTGTGGGGTGTATCAGACTCATCTGGGGAGCAGATTCAAGATGCAGACTCCCACTGCTGCTCATCCTCAGATATTCTGAGTCAGAAAACTGAAGCTTTAAGAAGTACTCATGGTTATCGACCATAAGATCAATAATTCCAGGGTTATACTTTGAGGAGTCTTGAGTCTACTTCATAGCCTCAACACTGGCAGCAATAGCTGCACCTGTGCAGTGTAGCTCAAAGAGAATGGAATCAGCCTTTGGCTTTCTTGTACCCCAGCAGGCAAGAACTTGGGCATTGATAATCCACTGGTAAAGAAAGCAATAATTTCCAATTGGGCTCAGATGGGTGCCACAGGTATAGATAAGATTGCTGGTATAGAAATGATAACAGAATAACAGCTAATGTTTACAGAGCCCTTTCTACATGACAATCCTTCTGCTAAGTGTCCTTCATGTACTATCTCATTTAAGCTTTTAATAATCCTAGGAGGTAGTTACTATTCGCATTCCCATTTTATAGATGAGGAAACTGAGGCATAAAGATAAGAAATCACTGGTTCTGGGTCCCTAAGCTGGCAGGTGGCAGACCAGGGTCAAGCCCACCCAACAGAACTGAATCCCATAGCCACAGTGCTCTATTGCCTCTCGGGGGGGGGGGGGGGGGTCTAGCATCGGAGCCCCCTTCAGGACTCAATTTCCTAATCTGTCAAATAGACATATTAATAGTACCTTTATCATATAGCCATGTGAGGATTCAAGAAATCATCACAATAAAATGGTGTGCAAACTGATAGGAGTTACTAAGCAAACATGTAAAAGATGACACTTCAATATAACTATCCTCAGCCCATTTCACAGATGGTGGAACTGAGGCCTGGCTACTTTGTTTATTCAATGAACATTCACTGAGCGCCTACTACATCCTAGGTCTTGTGCCAGGGACTGAGGATTCAGAGAAAATAATACCCCGTTCAGGCCTCAAGGAGTCCCGCGGGCCAGCAGGAGAGAGAGGCAGCAGGGCCAGCAATTACAACACAGTGTGATTAGGCGCTGGGACAGGGGAAAGTCAGGCACTGGGAAGGTCTCGTGCAGAGAGGCCTTGGCAGGGGGACTTCTCAGAAGGGAAGCTGTACTTACCCAAAGTCAAGTTTATCTATTTCTGAAGTTTGGAGGAGTCCAGAGAAGGTTCCCTGTGTACCAAGAGATAAATAACCCTTCCCGTGGGCTTCTCAGTGCCTGATGCCCCACCACTTGTGTGTCACCGACCTAAGTTAAATCTCTTTCCTAAGAAAATGCCGAGCCAGCCACCTCCTGCCAGCAGAGGCCTGAATTAGCCAATCCTGTTCGTTTCGGCTGCAGAGGCATTTAGAGAAGTTTTTCCTTTGAGCAAGTTGGAGGAAGCAGGAGAGACAGCAAGAGCCGCAAGGGGGATGGTCTTGAAAAGGAAGTAGGGGATTCCAAAAGGGAAACTAGGGCCAGGCCCTGCGTGAAAAGAGACAGCAGGTCCGGGGCCTGAGCACCATCTCACTGTCCTCTCTGAACCACGCAGGTCGGAGTGAACAGACGTACATCAAACAATCACCCTCCCATGTCCACGGGAACTGGGTTCCACAACCCCCACGGACACGAAAATCCCAAATGCTCAAGTCCCTTATAGAAAACAGTGGGGGATTTGCGTATAACCTTCGTATGTCCTTCACATCACCTCTAAATTACTCATAGTACCCAACACAGCGTACATGGCATGCACTATAAATAGCTGTCGTGCTGTGTTGTTTAGGGAACAATGACAAGAACATACTGTTACATACTGTTTACATGTCCAGTACAGATACCTCCACTGTAGGTCCAACTGCAGCGTACATGTCAACAATAACAAAACTTTTGCTTTTTGCAAAGATTTTTGACCCGTGGCTGGTTGGATCTGCCGATGCAGAACCTGTGATACGGAGGGCTGACTGTCCTTAATTATTAAGTGTTGTTTGCTTGTCATTTTGCGCAAAGCTGCTCTTTATGGCTGACCCGTTAAACTGTGCTAGACTGAAAACAGAGGGGAGAGCAGAATGTTTTCAACAGAGGATACTGGTGCGGGGCTCATAGCCTTCATATACAAAGCGCTCTTACATATCAACAAGAAAAAGATAAGCAAGCCAGCAGGAAAAAACAACAGAAATGGACCTAAACAAGGTAGTAATAAAAGAAAGTGAACAATAAGATTATGAAGGCCAATCAACGTTAAAAAGAAATGCAAAGTGAGGCCCCAGGTGTTCTCTCACCTTTCCCATCAGGGAAGCTGTGTTCCTTGATTTTAGGGAGAGAGGAATGGAGGAGAGAGAGACAGAGAGAAACATCGATATGAGAGAGAGACACCTATCGGTGTCCTCCCATATGCATCCCGACCTAGGTATGTGTCCTGACTGGGAATCGAACCTGTGACCTTTTGGTGCATGGGTTGATGCACCAAACCACTGAGCACTCCGGCCAGGGCTTATCAGGGGTGACACTGGGAGAATACTTCATCCCAGGACAGCTCTGAGACACTGCGAATCAGCACAGCTTTCCGGGATGATGTGGCCAAAAGCCCCCACAGCCTTAAAAACAGGCCAGCCTTGGACCCAGCAATGTCACCCCTGGAAAGGTGTCCAGAAAACAAGCACCCAGCAATGACAAATTAGTGTGGTCACTGCAGGTCTACACTATAATCCTGGGGGAGAAAAAGAAGGAAGCACCCATGGCGAGAGGTGACCGAACAAGTCCCACAACAGGTTGCAGTCGCCGGTAGGGTAGAGGGATGTGGCACATAGGGTAGGGAGCTCGGGGCCCGAGGAGCAGCACAGGAAAGCTACACAGACAGGCTGCTGGAAAAGCGGGTGGGAGGGTGTGCACCTGCAGGGTCTTGTTAACCTGTATCACCCCAATACATTCGATTTAAAGAACTGGGGGAACAAGTGGATGTGCGTATCCACATTTACAAGCTTACATGCACCAGGCATGTTGCAGGCACCCAGAAAACATCATGAGTCACTTAGTGAGCGATCCATGGGGGAAGGGAGAGAGGGGGCACCTGAGAGACCTCCTCTGGGTTAGGACCCTTCTTTCGTCACTGCCCTGAGAGTTAGTACCCCTGGTGGCAAAGAAGGGGAGCTGTGCCGACCCTCACGTCACCCGGGTGTCGACTCTCCAGCCCTGAGCCAGTGCCCTCCCCTCTCCGAGACTCAGTTTCCTCACCTGGGAACGGGCCGGGAGCCCTGCCTTCCTCGTGGGGCTGCTGTGAGCAGGAGCAGAGAAAGGAGGAAAACGCGGAGTTCGCTGCTCTTAGACTTCTGGCGACCTCGCTATTTTTAACAATTAGCGTGCCTTACTTTGGAAATCTGAAAATCATCATAAAATTACGTCCACTTTGATAAAAGTTAAATTTTAGGAAGAGCCAGAGATCCGCTTTCCTGGACTAGTATTCCCCTTCCCTGGCCCCTCCGGATGATGTCAAAGCCAAGCGTGGTACCTTGAGGCTGGTATCTGCCCAGGTCTTCCGGAGGGTTCTCCAAGACTTCAGGCCACGCAAGGCTGTGCAGGAGACCTGTGCTTCCTGACTTCTTTCTCCCGATCACACCGGTCTTCGGCTGTGGCTGTTTGCCCAGAAAGCAGTTCCTCTATTTCCTCAAATCCCACAGAGCGCAGCCCCAGCCCAACCCCTAGGATACCCTCATCCCCAAAGAGGCTCCTGGGGAGACCTCAGTCTGTCCTGAGCTCCTTGCTGGTTGGGGCTGCGGTCCTGAATGGGAGCAGACTCTGCCAGAGAAACAGCTGGAGGGAGGAGAGCCGGAGGGAGGGGCAGGAAACTGGCCCGAGTGAGGGTGGGGGCGGCCAGCTGCATGGAGGGGGGCAGCTACAGGGGCGGGGGGGTGCTGTTCCTGCCAGCCAGGGCCTGGGCTGGTGGGTGGTGGCTGGTGGCAACGCCTGCTGGGGACGACCCGCCCCCCCCCAACCCACTGGCCAAGCCCAGCTGGGAGCCCTGCCCACTGTCTGAGCACAAACCAGGAGCACATGCAGCTGGGGGTGGCCGTGCTCCCCACAAGGGCCTCAGGAGCTCCAGACGACTGGCTGCTGTGAGTGTGAGCAGAGTAAGGAGGAGAGGCCGCCACCCTGGGCTGCCTCCTCACCCCAGGCCTTCGCACACGCTGTTCCTTTCCCTGGGATGTCCTTCCTGCCCCTGCCTGTGGCCTGATGACCTCCTGCTCCCTCTTTTTCTTTTTAAATTAAAACAGCAATGAGCATTTTTTTAAAGTATCTAATGAACAAAGATTACAATGTTTTATAATGTTTGCCTTTAGGAAATGTTATACAGGAGCAAAAATCATATGCATAATTGGAATATGCATTGACATGCCACTTCTGGAGAGCTACCCGGCAAAATGCATCGGGACCTCTAACTACGTTCAGACCCTGTGTCATTCAAATATAAATTCTGCTTTCATTCCAAACCCCAATCCCCAAGATAAATAATATTATTAACACTCTGCTAGGAACATACACATACATATATTTTATATATAAATATAAAATGACCCAGTCGGACCCTGTGGACCATGTTGTAACCTGCTTTTCCGTTCGATGATTTTACATATCTATATATATATATATCTTACCCTGTTTTAATAGCTGCTAATTATTTCACGAGCCAGCCACCATAGCTTATTTGATCAATACTTTCTTGGCGGTCGATTAGGTTATTTTCAATTTTGCAGCGACTATAAGCACATTTGCCCAATTATTTTCTTTTCTAAAATTCTTATGAATATATTTATAATTCAAAGGGTCTTCTGCTCCCTCTTCAGGTCTCAGCTTGGGGACCACCTCCTGGGAAGCCTTCCCTGCCCCTTGGGGGGTGCTCCCAGCTCCCCTTGGCCCCTTGGGCTCCCCCCAGTCACAGCACGGATGTGACATTGTCCCTGCCCGTTAGGGTGTCTCTCCCTGGCACTGGGAACTCCTTGGGGAAGGGATTGTGTTCTGTCCCCTGTTCTGTCCCCATATAAGCACCTGGCTTATCTTCTGCATCATGCAATCATCACATCCTCATTGGTTGGAATCATCAAAATAGCTGACAGACAGACAGCATGCTAGGCACTTGCCACCTATCCAGGCCGCAACCCTAGGAAGCAGTTATTACTTCTGTCCCCATTTTACTGATGAGGAAATTGGGATGCAGAAAAGTTAAGTGACTTGCCCAAGCCCAACAGCTGGTCAGGGGACAGCTGGGAGCCCAACCCGACTGCCTGGCTCAGGGCCCAGCCCTCTCCCCCCCCCACCCACGAAGGAGCAGAAGTGCCTACTGAGCGCACGGCTCTGGACCAAGTGCCTTCTGTGGAATCAGTCACGTGAACCGCCACCAACGCCAGGGGAGGGGTCACATGCCCATTTTCAGATGAGGGTGCTGCGGCCACAGAGGGGAGTCGTCTTGCCGAGGGTGCCCAGATCATGCTCGCAGATCTGATCCAAAGCTAAGGCTGTAGAAAATAACTTGTGTGGAAAGGAAAAGAGAAGGGGAGGAGAGGAGAGGAGCAGGGAGGGGAGAGGAAGAGGGAGAGAAGGAAAAAAAGAGAAGACGGAAGGAGGGAGGGAAAGAGGAGGTTCTCCTGCTCTCTTTGGGGCCTAAAAGCTTGGGTGGGGGCGGGGGGGGGGGGCACGGAACATGTCCTTTACCATCAGACCAGCCTGAGAATCTCACCTTTCTCTCCCCACCATCCTCCACTATTCAGTGAAATTTATACTTAAAACTGTCTAGTCTAACTCATTCATTTCCAAGATACTAAGTGGAAGCACAGAGAGATTAAGTCACTTGCCCAAGGTCACACAACTCCCCAGAGTCAAAAGTGAAACCCAGCCTGACTCCAAAGCCCTCTGACTGCCACGCTTGCCCAGGGGACTGACAGCATCTGCATCTGCTTTAACTGTACAGATATGAACATTGGGTCCAGAGAAGGCAAGGGACTTGCCCAAGGTTGCCCAGCAATTAGCAGCAGAGCAGCAGCCCCAGGGTCTCCTGGTCCAAAAGGAGAGGGCATTCCCACAATGCCATGGGGATCCCATACATCACCATCTAAAGGTCGTTATAAATAGAGACCAGTGGTCGAAAAGCCTGCAGCAGCCTTGCCTGGGGGCTTGTTAGAACTGCAGAAGCTCAGACCTCACTGAAGACCGCAGAATCTGACCCTCTGGGGGCCGCACCCAACCAGCTGCAGGTGAGCAAGCTGCTGACAGATTCTGGTGTTCGCTCAAATTTGAAAACCACTGATAGAGACATTTCTGTTAGGAAAACATTCTGGATCCCAGAACAAGTTACCGCGTCAACCCACAGAATAGCGGTGTGGAAGGGAGGCTCTGAGATCAGACCCACCTGACTGCGGCAAGTCCTTTCACCTTGAGCCTCAGTTTCCTCATCTGCTGTGGACAAGGAGGGGTGGTGGGGGAAGAGGGAAGAAGAGGAGTGGAGCAATGAGGGAGGGGAGAGGGAGAGGAGAAGCGGGGGAGACAGCCTTCCAGGAAGATCAAGCACAGGTGGGGCCCTGGGAAGGGGGGCCAGGTGAATCCAGTCTCTGGTTGGACTTGTGGAAATTGCCTTGCTCCCCCTTTCAGGGCCCCTGCTGCAGGCCTCCTGGAGGCCCCTTGCCTCCCAAGCCAAGCCAAGGCTGAGAGGAGGTTCGGGTTTTATCAGCTGGGAGCCACGTCTGGCAGAGGGAGGACCCTGGGCTCCAAGCCAAGTGGGCCTCTGGATGCCAGAGGCAGGGCTGAAGCACACAGCCCCATCGGGCCCCAGGAAGGAACAGGTGGAGCTGGGCTACACTGGAGACAAACAGAAGCCACAGGACCTTGGCTACCATCCTGAACATGGCTAAGTCTGGCTTTTTTTTTCCCCTTGGAGTAAAAAAGGGTTGGGGAGGGTGGGGTGATGGTGGTGTTTTTTTAATAGGATTTTGAAATCTAAAGTCTGACATAGGAATACTGGGGCCTGAAAGAGAGGCAGTGGCCTACAGAGTATTTAAAGAGGCCTCGGTCTATTCCCTTGGAGACTGGGTAGTTCCCAGATGGTGGATCAAGCTTCACATTGATGCTCAACTCCTGGAATCCTGGGACTCTGCGTTTGGGGATCTGGGGGCCACATCTAGGCCTGGCTGGAAAGAGCATGATGATTGATTAGCAATGTCTGCCCTGGACCTTTGGGAAGGGCTCTTTGCCTTCCTCATCCCACTCTGACCTCCAACAAAAGTCCGCCCCATAGATCTCAGAGGCCGGAGGCAGGTTCCTGCCTGCCCCATCCCGTCCCATGTGTTGGCCAACCCTAGTGTAGATGATCCTGATTCCCACTGCCCTTGGTATTTCTGATTGATCTTTGGTGTCCATGGGTCCCTCACACTAGTTAAAGCTACATGGTTTCCTCTATCTCCCTAACCATCAGTGGCTAAACTAGGCTCTCAAGTCATAGGAAGTCTTCAAAGACTCTTTCTGTGACATGAGGATTCTCTGTTAAGTCCAAAGTGTACCTGTTTTGGACTTTCTTGAAGGCGGAGACAAGCCACCCTGGAATGCGGGCTCCGCTTCAGCCATGACTGGCCATGTGGCCTTGGGCATGTCATCTGGTTCATTCAATGCTCCTGTGATTAAATTATGGACTCGTGTGACTAAATTACGGATGTGATTAAGTTGTGAGTCTTGAGGTGGGGAGATTATCCTGAATTATCCAGGTGGGGCCAGTGTGACCCAAGGGTCCTCCACTTGCTAGTTGCGTGACCCAGGACAATTCCCAAACCTCTCTGAATCTCACCTTTCTGCCCTGCACGTGGGAGTAACAAAGCACCCACCTCCCACCACCGTGGGGAAGATGAAGTGAGTCGACACATAACAACATGCTTAGAACAGAACCTGGCACACAGCACTCAATGAGTGTGGGATTTCCCCTCTTCTACTAGGCATGAAACAGCCCCCCGAAGGCAGCCCTTCTCTCCCCAGGGCACTGCTAGAGGCTGGTCGGGCACCTTCACTGAAAGGACGTGTGATGTGTACACCGGGTGGGGATCCGAGCAAGTGCTTAATACACGGTGCTGCTTCGATGCTGTGGGTCATTTCTGGAAGCCCACCTCCCCACCCTCCCGCCCACGTCTGGCCTCGCAGCGCCTCCCAAGGTCCCCGTTCTCGCTGTGTTATAAGCGTAGCTGGAGCTAGGTCCCCAGATTTGCAGCCTGCCTCTGCTAGTCCCGGGGCTGAATGAGTTTGAGGAAGTGAATCCACCTCTCTGAGCCTCAATTGCCTCTCGAACGTGGGGCTGCCTGACAGGGCGTTGTGACAATTAAAGGGGTGAAGTGCTCGAAAAGCTCCCAGAGCAGCGCCCAGCACCCTCCTAGGCTGACAAGGTGCTAGTGTGAAGACTCGAATACACCATCCGGGTCGCTTCTTCCTCCACCCTGCTCCCCCGGCACCCCAGCAATCTACAACCAGTGACTTGGCTTCCTCCCCCTTCACTGTTAGAAAATCCCACGGCCTCCAAGATGGCTGGACCTAGATTCTCCAGGTCCTCAGACCTGCCCCTTTCTTCCAGAAGAATCTGTATGGATCCCCAAAATAAAAGTCATGTGAAAACGGACCCGCTTGACCTGAGGGGAAGAGAACCAGGAGCCACACCCTTCACCCCCTCCCTGCCCCCTAAATCTTCCAATTCATTCATCGACCCCTCCCATCCACCCCCACCACCATCATCTTGGGTGCGGAGACATTTTCATTTTTGTATGTGGATATCATTTCATTTCATTTTTTCATCTTATTTAAACCCGCAAAAAAGTAGCAAGAACCCCCACACGCCTTCACCCTAAGTCATGGGTTCTTTATATTTTGCCCTGCTTCATCATTTTCTCCCAGCCCCCCTCCCCTCTCTAGCTCTCTGCACCCCTCCTGAGCCCTGGCCCCCCGACGAGAAGCCCAGACCTGAAGCCCGCCAGCTTACCAAAGGCCCACAGGGAGATCTGAACCTGAATTCATGAGCAAGTCGGCCCCAGAACACCAAAAGGCAACCGAAAACTTGAAGGTAATAAATGTCTGATTAAATGCCTACTACACGTTCGCAAGTCAACTGCTGGTCCACAGCACTTGCGCCTTTAGAAACAGAACAGCCCAGATCGTAAGAACACGATGAATAATTTAGTCTTCATAAAACGGTGTAGTATGAATTATTTTAGAAGCTTTCCAGATATTTTTATAAGACGTGCATATGCGTACTGGGGTCTGTAGGGACATTTCGAGGTTTGCCATGATGTGGGGTGGGGTCCCCAAAATGTCAGAGATGCCAGAGCCTTCAAAGGCCTGAAAACGTGCTCTGCCGGCCCCCATCTCCTGGAGCCTCCCTCAAATCGCACGTAAGAGGGAGATTTTTCCATGGATTTTTACATGGAGGCCGCATGTACCTTTTTATGTGGGTCATTAAAAAAATAAAAAAATTTTAAAAACACGGAGCAACACAAGAAATTCGTCATAGCAACAGGGCTGCCTCTCCTATTTTTGAAAAGAGAGCTTCTCCCTCCTCCTCTTAGCACAGAAAGTTTATTTTCCTGCTGGGGCCTCTGACTCAGAGACAAGCTCAGATCTCAGTCTGCCGCCACAGAGGAGAGACAGGAGGGTGGGGGCTCTGGCCGTGGGCCTGGGTGGGTGACGTCCGGGGGTCTCCGACCTCAGAGCCCGCTCAACTGACACATCCTCCAGGCACGCAGGTGCCCTTGGGTGTCGGGTCACCATCCGGGCCTCCCACTGGGGTCACCCGCATGCTTCCAGCCTGGCCTACCTCTTCAGAACAGCCTCCCTGTGCAGCTCACAGCTGAGGACTGGTACCAGTTCTATAACAGGAAAATACTTCCTGAGCGGCTGGTCAACCCCAGGCACAGAGGACCCTCTCTCCAGGACCACCCCACGCTCCCGGAGCTAGAGGGGCAACCAGTGTCCAGCAGGGGGCCTCGGATCCTGACTCGGGGCTGCCCTTTCCTTGATTTTGGCCCAGGTCCTATCAGATGATCAAGAAAATGTTACTGCAGCCTGGGAGCTTCGAGGTAGAGACAGGGGGAGGTTGAGAGCACAGTGGAAGTTCTAACCCTGCCCCACCACTTACCAGCTGTGTGACCTAAGGCAAGCGGCTTAACCTCTCTGTGCCTCACAGAGGTTATCCTAGAGGGCCCAGAGGCAATAATAGTAGCAGTGAGTGGTAGGGGGGGATGGCTTGTGTTAACCCATCTAAGGCACTTAGCACAGTCCCTGGAACACAGCAGGCTCTCAGTCATTTCCTCTCTCCTGTCCTTTATAGCACTCCACGACCCACGACAAAGCCCCATCACAGGACCCTCAGCATCTGAGGAGATAGCCCAGGTCCAAACCAACACCCGCCTCCATTTTTCCAGGCTTGTCCCTTCCCAGACAGTCCCCCTCCGAGGCGCCAGGACATGGAAGGTTCATAAATCAGATTTCTCTCTGTGCTGCTCTACCCCCTGTTCTGAAGCAGCTGGCAGTCCCCTGGTCCAGTCCTCTCCTTGTGCCTTGTGTATGGTGTTGGGGCGAGAGAGAGGAGACAAGAGCCCAAGGGCTCATCCAGAACTCAGCAAAGGAAGCCTGTGAATTATTCACCCAGCCGAGGACTTCTTCCTATCTCGGGGCGATCCACCCCTACGGGAGGCAGGCAGGAGACAGGGGGATCTGCTGTTCTCCATTGGTTTAACAGGACTTGGGTCGTGTGTCACGGAAAACTGCACAAGCAGTCACATGCAGCGTGCAGACCTCCCACAGCTGACGATCATGGGTGGCCACACTCTTGGCTTCATTTCCTGCCCACAGATGTCTACCTCGGTTTTCGCTGTTTGAGGCCTCTGGGTTCCCAAAACCCTAATGGGGCTCTGACATCATCCGAGACCAAGCTGCACTCAGCCCCCCGCAGCCCCCGTCTTGACTGGAGGTCGCCAAGCCTGGTGAGAGATCCAGGCTCCCTGAGGCCTCCCTTCTTCTGCTCACTCACCTCCTATTCCTTCCCAACATACGGCTGGTGAGAGCCAGGGGACAGATGCCCTGCTGAGATTCGGCAGATGTCCCCAGGGCAGTCCAGGGCAGGAAGGGACTTCTTCCCAGATTGTGGGCTCCGTGAGGCCTGGGACCACATCTGTGGGACTTTCTGCTGCAGCTGCTGCTCAAGTGTCAAAGCCTGTGAGTGGAAACCCTTGATTACGGGTCCCGCTTCAAAGGTTGTGTAATTATAATGACACAACGATGACAATGACATCTCCTTTTCATTTATTAGAATGAAAATTCTAATTTCTTTCTAATAAGTTTTCATTTATTTATAACAATGACTCTGACCCCGGCACCCGTGCCCCCGCCCTCCACCCCGGGAAATCTTTTGATGGTCTCCAAAGGGGCCATAGACACATAAAATTTACACGGCGGAGGGGTGGGGGGGTGTGCGCGGCACAAGGCTTTCTGAGCAGGCAGGTCCAACAGTTAAAAAGGGTTCCTGAACCTTAAAGGGGGAAACACAGAAGACCACAAGTCTGATCCACAGTGGTGCCTCTAGTGCCATGGCTGGTGCATAATGGATGCTCAAGAAATGTTTGCGGGATGAATCGATCATCAAACGACTGTTAAAAGCCACACCCTTCCTGGCACAGTCAAACCCCACTAATCTGGAATAGCCTGAATAGATTCTTTTTTGACACGAGGAAGGAAGAGGTGAATTAATGGTGCCAACAAGAGTGGGTGGTGACTGACGTGGACTGAAGCCCACCGCTGGCCAGAAAAATGTTCTCGGGGTTTCTGTTTCCTGCTCCGTGCTTTGCAAAAGCCTCCCCCCAAAAAAACTTTCCAGAAGAAATGGTTTCTCTTCCTGAAGAGCTGTTGTCTGCCCAGGAAAGTAATAAAACTGCGTCCCTTGGCCCTGGCTGGGTGGGTTAGTTGGTTGGAATGCCTTCCCGGAAACTGAAAGGTTGTGGGTTCGAGTCCTGATTGATTCCTGGGCACAATACTGGGTTGTGGGTTTGATTGCCAGCCGGGGCACATATGAGAGGGAACCGATCCATGTTTCTCTCTTACATCAATGTCTCTCTCTCTCTCTCTCTCTCTCTCTCTTTCTCTCAAAATCAATAAACGTATTCTTGAGTGAGGATAAATAAATAAGCAAGACGGTATCTCTTGAAAGGTATTCTGGGATATGGTTTGCCATCCCTTCTACCTGGACTTACCTCTGATGGACCTCAAATTTTCTTCCCCAGACAAGGTCCTTGCACAGCGGAGCCTGGAGCAGCTGGACACTCATCTTACAATTCAGTGAAATTCAGTAAATGTTCAGTGAATCCAGACAGGAAGTCTTCTTTGTAAACAACAGCAGCAAAAGACGCAGCAAATAGGCTCCTGAGTGCCCCGTAGGGGTGGGTGGCAGGCAGAGGCAGGTACACGGGCACTACCTTTTCTGAAAGCAATGTCCTAAGTGTCGTAAAAGCACTCATCCCCTTAGGCAGAGAAGTTGTACTTCTCGAACTCTGTCCTAAGGACCACTAGTTCCAAGAGCTGTAGCTTAACATGATCAATAATAATAGTAAATTAACTAGGAACACAAGTGCTAAATTACAGCATGCCCATATGAGACATTAAATTATCTCATAAAATCGTGTCTTGAAAATATTCTTGAAACTTCATAAAAATAAAAAAATAAAACGTTTGTGCTTCAAAGGCTATCATCAAGACAGCGAAAAGAGAACACACAGAATGGAAGCATGTATTTGCAAACCACATATCTGACAAGGCACTTGGATCTCGAACATAAAAGAACTTCTACAACTCACTACAAAAAGACAACTCCATAGCCCCCCTGAAAAATGGGAATATGATCTAAACAGACATTTCTCCGGAGGAGACACACAAATGGCCGACAAGCCCATGAAAAGACGCTCAATGACCTCAGTCATTAAGGAAATGCAAATCCGAACTCCAGTTCGGAAAAAGCAATCACACCCACGAGGATGACGGTAATCACGAGCGGTGGGCAGAGTGGGGGACAGGAGGAGTCCTCGCACACTGCTGGTGGGAAGGCACATGGCGCAGCCACTCTGGAGAACAGGCTGGCAGTTCCTCAAAAGGAGAAACAGAGTTACCGCGTGGCCCAGCAGCTCCACGCCTAGGTAGACACCAAGAGGAGTAAAAACATACACACACGCAAAAACCTGTGCACGAACATTCGTAGCAGCCCTAGTCACAACAGCTAAAACTGGAATCGACAAAACGTGGCGTATCCGTACAACAGACTATCGTTCAGCGATGACAAGATGAAATACGGGCATCTGCTGTAAGGAGGAGCCGTGACAACGTTACGAAATGAAAGAAGCCACACCCTAAATGCCACGTAACGCACAATTCCACTTATGTGAAATGTCCGCAGTGGGGAAATCCACAGAGACAAAAAGAGGTTTGTGGTTGTCCGGGGTTGGAGAGAAACAGCCAACAATTGCTAATGCTTAAAGGGTTTCTTTTTGAGAAGGTTCTAAAATTGATCGTGCTGATAGTTACACACTTTCATGAACACACTAAAAACCAGGGAATCATGCATTTTAAATGGGTGGATTGTATGACATGTAAATCATAGCTAAATAAAGTTATTTTGTATGTAACTATGTAATACATGTTATATATGAAGTATATTACATACAAATATACTGGACAATATACGTATGTATATGTTAAGCACATCATGCGTTTGTAATACATAATACACATTAAGTAAATGACACTTGGTGAGTACTTTATTTAAAAATGTCTTGAGGAGCATCTGAGATCTTGTTCCCCAGCATACGTCATCAGTTTGGCTCCAATAAGCTCACAAACACTCTCTTATAAAGTCTTGAAGTGGACTGACACCGCTCACCCCCGCCCATCAAATGGCAGAGAAGATTGAATGGTAGCTCTGAGGGTCTGAGCTCATCCGCTCATTTTTCCCTTAAGCCTCCTGTTTCAGTTACAAAATTCAGGCCCAGGTTGCCTTCCACTTCAAAATGTGGGCCATGCTAATTTTAATAGAAAAATAACGTATTTTGTCCAAATCCATGAATACAAATCATTGATGCTCTAGGAAAAAAGAAGAAATACTTAGAAAAGAAGGGGGAAAAGGGAAAAATATTTAGTAACATCGGAAAATGATCATAACACAGTGGTGGGGGTCGGGAGAAAGCAGGTAAAGAGCTCTGTTTATAGGATGTGAGTGTCCTGGGTGGGTGGGGTAGGGGGAATACATACCTATGAAGAGAGAAGAGACTAGAAGGAAATGTGCCAAGGTACTAGCAGTGGTTTCCTCTGGATTGTGGGATTGCAATTCTTTTTAACTTCTTCGTATTTGTGTCCTTTTCCATATTCTTCATGAAGGTTGGTTGCATAGTATTAAAGAATCAAAATGTTTTAGTCCAACTGATGAGACCCAGGAGGGAAGACATGAGGCAATGTTGTTTTTCGAGACGGCTTGGCAAGCCCGCGCTCTGGTGAGCGCATGCGCACACCCCTGTGATCGCAGCTGGGCCCTGAGTAGAACGACATGAGCACGCATGGAGGCTCCCAGCATCCCCTGCTCTCTGCAGGTGCTGCCGCGGACTGTGGATTTATTCCCGCAGGAGAGATGAGGCCAGAGGACTTGCCGAGTTCCGGAAAGAAAGACAAGCAGATCATCATTACAGGACAACAGCTGGAGGAGGCGAGGAAGGACTGGACGTGACGTCGAGGACAGAGCTCTGGACTGGGTGGGTATCAGGAGAGTGGTCACAAGCCTCCACTTTGCTTCCAACTGGCTGCATGACCTTAGTCAAGTCACCTTCTCTCTCCAGGCCTCAGTTTCCCCCTCTGGGACACGAGGGCACTCCGTCTTTCTAGTCCTGACAGCTTAAGATTCTACGGTCTCACATCCGCTTTGTCTTCACCGTCCACAAAACAAACAGTTTGAAGCCCTCTACACGGCCTGCCCCACACAGCCCCTACCCCCAGAACCTCAAGGGCCAAAGGGGCAGAATGTCTAAATTGACTCGTGACACTTTTCAAACCACGTAATCAGAGAAGACTCTCCGAAGACGGCACTGCAAACAAACAGCATCTCCCACCGCCTGCGACCCTGCACCAGGTCAGGCATGAGGTATTTATTGAGTATCAGGCAGGTGCCAGCCACTGATGCCGCCCATGGCAGTGAGTAAGACAGACCGTGTCCTGCTCTCTCGTGCTTCCAGAATGGACGATGACTACCAATCACAGACCACCTGTCCTGTTCGAGTGGGGGATTGACATATAATACTGTTTTTATAAGCCTCTGTCAGTCCTGTGAGGCTGAGGCTATTATGCACACATTTTACGGCTGAGAAAATGCAGACTTAGAGAGGTGAAGAGCTTTGCCCAGGTCACGGAGCAAACAAGTAGTCAAACCAGGGTTCCCACCCTGGCCAGTTGCTCCTCAACGGTACCTGTGACTTCTCAGGGGTTCTTAACTTGACGGTTTGGGGGTGGGGGGAAGGACCTTAATTAAGACTCACCCAATGTCAACCCTTTTGATCTGGCTGTGAGAAAGCACTGGCTGAAACAAAGCTGATGCCAAAACATCGAGCTTGCCGTTGGCTTTATAAGAGCAAACTGTGAGCTCATACAGATGGATTTCTATGCTAAAGTAATGCCCTGGAATAGGAACAAGATACTAAATAAATATTGAATCATAACATGAATTATACTCTTTCAATTCTTTCCCACTCCTTCTAATTGCGCCTAGGAAAAAGTCTCAATTTAGTGCTAACAGGCCTTTGACACCTTCTCCGACACTTCCCAATGTCCCTTTCTGACACAAAGAACAGGCATCATGAGGCTCAGAGCCTTGAGCAGGCAGCAGGGTCTGGCTAACATTGAATAACATTGTTTCATTTTCCTTGTTGACTGGGTGGGGGCTGGATTATGGTTACCTCCTATTTGAGAAAAGCAGTAACATAACGAGTTTTCTATTTACTGTGGTCATCTAAGTTTTCCTTTTGAGCTCCGTTTACTGATATTTTTCATGAGTACCTTTACTGACATTTTAAATGAGATTTTTTTTTTAAATATTACATTCATGACACCATAGAGGCGGTACACAGGCAGGACAAAAATCCAAAAGGTGGCACCGGAATGACGAAGGCTTGAGCAACGCTGCCCCATGAAATTAGAAGTAACCCAGCCATGTAATTATATTGCCCTAAAAGTATATTGCAAGTTACCTAAATAGCACGAATTCACAGTAGCCCATCCCCATTAAAGTGCATTTTTGAGGGCTTACGTATGCGGTTACTTTAGCAACAGAGCTATAACTGAATCCTATTCAAACCACAAGACATACGTGCCTGAAAGCCTAATTATTGGAAAATTATAGAGCTGAGAAACACAGCCATGCCTCACTGCACACTACAGGGTCCCTCATGGAAACGGGATAAAACACGTCTACACAGAAGCCATACGGAAAGGAAGAACCCTTTCCTCCACGGTGACACCTTCAACCACCTGTGCATGCAAAACCGCTCTTAACGCATTCCTTCACTTCATTTAGTCACATGCGCGATCTTTCGCTGCGGTTTCAACTGAGACCGCCATGGTACCCTCTGCAAACACAACGAAGGGCCCCAGTGAGCCTCCAGTCCAGAAGGGGGCGCTAGACATCACGCCCAACCTCACATGCCTGAGTGTCGGCCAACTGGGCTCTGAAAAGAGCGCCATTCTTTGCAAACATATAACAAAGAAACATGCCTACCCTGGGGTTAGTCACAGAAGGCTTCCTGGAGAAAGTAACCAAGTTGAGACTCAAAGCAGGGCATCCATACACGCGGATGAGCTCTCACACACCGGGCGCGCGCACACAGTGAGCATCTCTTCTGGGGCGTCACCCTTTGAACGCATCATCCTTGCGTTCAAAGACATGTGTTCCATGTGCCTTGACCCCTAAATGCAAGCCAGGCAGGGTCTTTAGTGGGGACGTGGATATCCAGTCCCAACACTGAGGAAAAACAGATGGTGAGTGGGGTCTCCACCATCAGCCGCCCAGGGGGATTTGAAAGAGTGACTTTGACCACTCAGATTTTTTGTCATAGGCATCGACACATTGGTTCCCAGCAGGGGCTGCGCTTGGGGCTCTGGAGAGCTTCCAACTCTCCAAGACCAGGCCACGCCCCGCTCGCTCCATTAGACTCCCTGGAGGTAGGGCCAGAGACCACTAATGTTTAAAGCTCCCCAGGGGAGTCCAGGTGTGTGGCCAAGGCTGAGAACTACATAGAAAACCTAACCCCTGTGGAAGATTCCAATCTACAAAAACTTACTGAGCGCCTCCTCTAGGCCAGGCACTGGGTGGGGGGCAATGAGGGTGGGGTGGTCAGAATCAGATCCCATTGTCATTTAAGAATCACTACAGAAGGCTTCACCCCCTTTCAACAAATGTGTGCCAGGGCCAAGATCAAGCCCAACAGCGCTCTGGGCACCCAGAGCGCCCGGGGAATCTGGTTAAAGTGCGGGTTCTGATTCAGCAGGTCTGCGCTGGGGCCCAAGAATCTGCACTTCTTATAAGCTCCCTCCCGCTGAGCCAAGAACTGCCTGTGGGTGGCAAGGCTCTGAAGGAAACCGGTCAGATCCTGTGTCTTCTCCCCACCGCTTCTCCACCCCTCTGAGGGTCCTGTGCAGCCCCCAGAGGGGACAACCAAAAGGACCAAATGCAGCCTGCCAGGTGTAGGTACGTGTACCCCAGGCTCCAGAACCCTGTGACAGCCCCCGGCCCCCACCCCACACACACCCCAGAGCATGGGGCACATTTTAGGAAGAAAGAGAAGAGGGTGGGCTGGATTCTGGTTACTAGTAGACCATCCACCCACAGCAGCCCCAAAGGCAGTGAAATTCAAGAAGAGGCCTCAGAGATCAAAATGGCTGGGAGGCTTTGTGTCTAATTAATCACTTGTCCTTGGCAAGTCAATTGCACTTGTTTTAAAATCTGCACTCCAAGGGTGAGGGATGGGGCTGAAGTCCAAAGCAGGAAGGTCTTTAGAGTGAATTCTTAGGGAGGGGACAGAGGGGTCAGCCCTGTCCCATTCAGCAGGGCCAGGAAGGAATGGATTGGGGTGGTGGGAGTGGCGGTGGTGGGGAATGAATGCTTGCAGAAGCTAGGTTACTGACAGGAATGGGTGCACTTCGAGGGGTGATCAATAGAAGGAGCCCCGGGACTGGGGGCCAAGTGGAGACTGTGGTCCCCAACCCAATCACAACCCACGTCCCCGACGTCCCTAACAAACAGGGTGGTAGCTGCTCAGCTCAGCCCCTCATGGCCAGACAGAAATGCAGATCCATTTGTGCATTTGTGGAAGATTTGCCAGATCTTCCTTTTCATTTTTGAAAATATCTAAAAATATAGTTTCTTTAAATACAAAAATCTCCCAGCTTGTGGAAGCTGGCTCAAATTGCATTGAAACACCACACCATCCACCAAAATATGGCTGAGGGCCCCAGGTGACATGCAAACTGCCCACATAACCCCTGCAGTAGAGACCAGGCCATAGGCATTACCTGGAAAAGGAAATGGCCTGTGGGCCAGGACTTCCTCAGGATGCTCAGAGCTGCAGAATGTGGGTGGGCACTTCCTGAACACAAGGGAAGTGCCCCTGAAGACCTCCGGAAATCCCTGGGGGTGACACTGAGGATGGAGTGAGGTCCTGCATGTAGGGGCTGAGAGCCCTTGTAATTTGGCCTTAACTGTCCCTACAACCTCATTTGCATAATGCCCGGGACATTCATTCCACTTAGGTAATAATAGAACAATACTATTGAGCGCACACTGTGTGCTGACATCGTACAAGTTCTTTATGTGTACAAACTTGTCTGATCCCCTCAACAACCCTGTTACTATCATCCCCACTTTACAGATGAGGAAACCGAGGTTCAGTTAAGTGACTTACCCAAGGTCACACAGCTATTAAATGGTAGAGCTGGGATTCAGACCTGGATGGTCAGGCTCCAGACAGAATCCATTCTCATAACTATTTACAGCCCTGTGTCCCTTAATTCCCACAGAGCTCAGCACACAGTAGGTGCTCAGGAAATGCCTGTTAGATTGAAACAAAGTCCTTGTGAATTGGATCTGCTAGAATTGGATGCTATCATTTCAATCAACCTTGTGTCTCTCTTTCAAGAACTGGCTCACAGTTTCTGCTGGGGCAGGGTCCTCACCCAGGGAATGTCCTCATCATTCTGTTCAGTTGGTGCTAAATCACCCAGGCACCGTCTGCAAACAGAAGGAGCCCCCAGCCTCCCTTCGACACCCTTCCGGACTCTGCAGCTTCTTACTTCCGTCTCACTGACCCCTCCGCCCCCACCTGCTCCAGCTCTCAGGCTTCCCTCCTGGGATCTATTTCAGATGTACCCCCAGAAGCCTGTCTTACTTAGCAATGGAACCTCCGGAGTAACTTCTCAAGCTGTGGATCCCACCTGAAACAGGAGGAGCGGGTTACCTGCCCATAGCTAAGCCCTAGATGAAAATTCCCACTGTCTGGAAGGCAGAGCTTCCACTTGTGGGAATCCCGTTTCCCCGCCCTCGGCTCATCACGACATGGGAAATACATGCAGGAAACAGGACAGACTGTGGAGCCGGCCACGAGGCCGCTGTTGCCGAAACTGGCCGCTGAGCCCCGATGTGGCCCTGGTTCCAGATACGCTGACAAACATTCATTCTTCCTCCAAGTGTTTGCTGCACCTGTGGTGTTCTAGGCACAGTGGTGGGTGCGAGGGAAGTAGCACAAAATCAAGGACCCTCTGCAATTTACATTCGAGAGGTCAAAGCTCCTCTCTGGACTTTGACTTCTTTTTTCAGTAAGTGGGGGTGCTCAGAAAGAGGTGAGTCCCCCCCAGAAGTCCCCTCCCTCCACTGTGCGGCTGACCCCCACCCCCTCCCCGGGAGAAAGGCCTCGCAAAGAGAGCACCAAGGGGGAGTCGGGGTACAGTCTCAGGTTGTCTGTCCGTGACGAGGTCACTTCCCCACCTGGGCCCCAGTTTCTCCATCAGCAAAATGAAAGGGCTGACTGGATGATTTTAAGGACCTGTCTGGCTCTGACCATGTGACTCTCAGGTCAAACAGCTTGTATTCTCATGAGACCGCCTTCATGGAGGACCACCGTCCAGTCGGGGAGCAGAGCCCCTCCTTACAGGGCATTTCTCACCCTGAAAAGCAGCAGAAAGGGGCTCCCTTCTTGCCAGGTGAGCCTGAAGGGGTGAGGGAGCCCCTCCTAGGAGCTGCTCTCCCAGGATGCCCAGAATCACTAAATTTATCTTCCCCATCATGCTCTTAATCTCTGAAAAATTAATAGCACGACCGTAGCTGCCTACAGAACACAGCTGACCTGTCACCAATAAATCAGGAAGGGGGGTGACACTTCTGAATAAATGATAGCCCCTTGGATCAGCAGGCAGGCCATCTGGGGATGTTCAACGTACCCTGGGAGAGATCTAAACCCACGCCCTGCTGGCGGGTGGGGGGTGGGCATTGCTCAGAAGACAGGGAGCCAGAGAGATCAAGAGGCTGCCGGAGTCAGCCGCGGGGGCTTGGGCAGACCCAGACAGCTTTCCCAGGCAGGGCTTCCTTCTAACTTGCTGGAGGAAATGGCCCCTGAAAAGAGAGGAAAAGATGTCTCAGGGTTAAGAAAAGAGACATCAACTCCAGCCTCAATTATAATCCCAGTTTTTCCAAAAATCCCCTGCTTGGCCAGTTTCCCCATTCGTGAAGTGGGGGTGGTCCCACTAAACAGAGACATGCCCTATTCTTGGCCTTGTACTTTTCAGCGGTGACCACTGACCGATCCCATTTTACAGAAGAGGGAACAGAGGCTCAGACAGGGGAAGTGACTTGCCTGAGGTCTCATAGAGAGACGGGATTCAGTCCAACGCCTCACCCCCGATGCTGGGTCTTCTCCTGCATGGGAGAACCCTGGGCTCTATCCAGCTGCTTTTCTGTTATGAGGAGCTGAAACCCCATAGAAGTCCCAGCTGCACGCCCCACCCAGGGGGGCTGGCGGGATACAGTCTCCCTGCACATCCCTACTTTATTCTGTCTGCTGCAGTGACTGGGAAACAGGCAGATAGGCAGCCCCCGCCAGGGCTGAAGATCCTGGGGCATCAGTTCCTAGAGGGTGCTGCTTCCAAGGTCATCCCACATCCTGCCAGGAGCTGTTTGGACATTCCAGCTGGCCCTGGATCATGGGAAGCAGGCTCTGCTTGGAAAGAGGTGAGGAGCTGCAGTCAGGGGTGGCTTGTACTAGCCCCTCGCTGACACGTGAGGTCTCTAGAGCTTCTAAGTACAATGCATGTGGCTCCCAGCCACCCCGCCTCAGAACTCAGAGGGCCCATGTCCTGGGGAAGCTGAGGTGGCTGCTTCTGTCCTTCACCACATCCTGCCCACTGGGAACTCCAGGTGCACAGCCCAGGGTCTCTTCATGACCCCTCCCACACCCACGAAGACACCATCATTGGCCTTTAGAGCTAAAACATTTATTAAAAAAAATCTTTTTAAAGGCATCTAACTTTTCTTCAAAGTCTTACCCCAAATCTCAATGTAGAAAACAGGGAAGACAATCTCAGTACCCGCCCACCTGGCTGCCCCGAGCCCTTCCACAGAACCCTGGGCCCCAGGCAATGCAGTCTGCAAACCACTGTGCTAGTGGGGTCCACAGAGAAAACGCCTGGCCCGGGGGTATGCAGGGAGGCAGTGCAGGAGCGAGGCCCTTCCCGGAGGGCTGCTGAAGGCCCGAACAGGAGACAGCCGGCCCTCTCCTCCGTCAAGCCAGATTCTTGTGGTGGGTGTTTGCCCCAAACCAGCATATTTTGGTGGATTTGTTAGTTAGCAGTTATTTGATTGGTTAATTGGTCTGTGGGTTGGTTAAATGATTTATTAGTTGCTCATTGAACGGTTGAGTAGCTGGTCAGACAAGTAGCTGGTGACTAGTTCATCTATTAGTTGGCTGGCTGGCTGGTTGGTTAGTCAGTTGGGTGATCGCTAGTTGGCTCTTCAATCACTCAGTTTCATGGTTGGCTGGTTAGATGGTCAGTCCATTGACTGATTAGATGATTGGTTAATTCACTGTGTGGCTACTAAACTGGCTGGTTGAACATGAGTGAGCAGAGTTAGCGGTTGTGAATCGTAGTGCTTTGGAAAAGGCTCCGGGACGTGAAGTAAGCAGAGGGTGGAAGAGGCGCCAAGCAGGTGGCCTGAGAGACAGGGTGGGGGGAGAAGTGACAGTCCTGCAGAGATTTCAGTGAAAGTGAAGGCAGGAAACGTAGCAAAGTCATTGTCGCTGGACCCTGCTTATCCACTTCTTGACTTGGGAAGCGAGCACATGAGACGGCGAACACGAGTGTCCTGGACACACAGTAAAGCCCACACGCGTGCCAGTGGTCCTCTGCCACTCCCTCGAGGCCCCCAGTGCCTCCTGGGACCTCCTACCCCTGCCCCCAAGCAGCCCTGCTCTTCAGTCCTTTACCCACCCTGGTGTCAGTGATGGACCACACACCGGTTACGTAAATGTAAACGTGTATATTTAAGGGGTGGAGCGTTAATGGGAGCATTTCAGTCATCCTACCTCTGTGTCGGGGTTTGAAGGCAAGATCGCTCTAGAACTAGTCATCACATTCCATGAGCAGCATCTACTCTGACCTGCATTTAAGGGCACAGTTCACGTAACCCCACAATCACTATCTGTGCTAAGCATTGGTATCATCTCCATCTAAAAGATGACAAGCCTGAGACTCAGAGAGGAGCAGTAACCCAAGGTCCCACTGCTGGAGAGTCGGGGGCCCCGTCCTAATTGAACCCCCAAATATAAGCTGCACCCTCTTCCACAACCTTGAGATCACTCAGGTGTAGGAGCCACACCAGGTCCCCCGCAGCTGGCCGCTCTCCGACCCCGCAGCCCCTTCTCCCTCCGTTTGGGGTGCTGAATGCCAGTCCCAGCCCCAGTGGGGAGCCTGAGCAGCGCCCGCCAACAGGCCAGGGCCACAGCGGCGGCGACATGCGCCGGCACAGCAACCACAGCTGTGAAGTGAGTGCAGTGGGCCCACCGTTCCCAGCCCTGCCTGATGATCTCTGACCCCGGTTCCGAAGCCACAGTCAGCTAGTATGGAAACTCCCAGCTGCAGCCACTCCGTGCACTTATTTGCAAGATTAATGGCCGATACAAAATTGCCTCTTCACCTTGGGACTGTCAGGGAAATCTGGAGACTGCCTGTGTGACAGGCCAATAAATATTCCTCGAGGCCACTCCTGCCTTTTGTCACACCCTCTGTTATCAGAACGCAGTGTATTTCTGTCCACGCTCTGCAAGGCCAAAGGGGACATGCCAGGGATGGGTGCCAATGTCTAATCGAGAGGAATTTTCCACCGTCCTGCCACCCTCTTCGTTTGCCCTTCCCAGGGGTGTGGGAAGAAAAAATGCTGGAGAAGGGGTGGGGAGCACAAACGGCCCCCCTCATATACCCCTCCTTCAGAGACCAGCTTTGAAGGTTTAATAAAATGGTAAGAACAACACATTAGCTCACCAATACTACGGACTCGCCATGAGCCAAACACTTCGCATTGTCCCGCTTCCTTTAGGCAGCAGCCCGGTAAGTATGGAACGGTTCTTCCCCCCATTCTGCAGACCAGAAGACCGAGGTGCAAGATCCCACAGACATTAAGTGGAGGAGCCCGGACTTGAACCAGCGCCATCTGACCCCAGAGCCTGAGCTCTTCCCTGCAGTCCACATCATGTACGCTCCATGAACCTGACTAGGGGCTTCCGTGGGGGGCTTTTTGAGGAGGTCCCTGGCCAGGACTACAGGAGGGAAGAAGGTCCTGGGAGTCTCCAGAGTTGAACCTTGCCTGCCTTTGGGGGTCTCCATCTCCGTTCAGATCCCCGCCTAGGCCGCCTGGTGGTTGAGTGCTCAAGTTCTAGATCAGACAGGAGGTTCCAGCCTCAGCTGCTCTACTTTCCAACTCTGAGGCCTTGGACCTTCTTCTCTGAGCCTCAGTTTCTCCTCTAGAAAAAGGTTGGCTGTAAGGTGCGTTTTGGTGTTTTGCTAAAGTAATAAATGTTCATAATAATAAAAAAAAATTCCAAATGCACAAAAAAAGGAAGTCTTGCCGCCAGCCCCGCCCCCACCATCTCCCAGGTGCTGCCCCCAGCCGTCCCCACTGTTCCGGCCTCCCCTCCGGCATGTCTCACAGCGCTATCCAGCGCCTGAGGCACGCATTCCAGAGCTACACACTCAGAAACGCTGCTTATCCAGCACACGGAATGTGCTTCGTGCGGTGAGAAACGGAACGGTGAATTGTTTTTGGATTTTAATTCATTTGAACTTAAAGAGCTGCACACGGCCAGTGGTTGCCAGGTTGGACAGTGCAGGTCCAGAGACTCGAACAGGAGCTGGCATCCCTTGAGTATCCCTTGAGTGATGCCGGCATGCTACTCTGTGTGGCGGGCCCTGTTCTGAGCACTTCCCATGTATTAACTCCTAATGCTCAGGAGAGGCCCCTGAGTAGACCCTCTATCCCTGATTCTCCCTCCAGAGAAACTGAGGGGCGGCAAGGTCAAGTCCTTACCAGGTCGTGCCACCGGGACGTGGAGGAGCCAGGATCAGGGGGTCATCATAAGACATGGAAGCAGCTCACATGGGACTGTGTGTGATGAGCTTGGCACCGTGCCCGGCCGTGAACAGGGGCTTAATCACTTACCACCCCTTCCATCAGGCCCACCTAGTCCCTATTCATCCCCACCCCTGGGCCCTCCTTAGTGCTGTGCCCCCTTTCCAGAATGCTCCCCTCAATCCTTGCACTTAGCCTGACCCCCCCCCCAACTCTCCAGCACCGAGGTAGGAGGGAGGGGATGGCTCAGAGCCGTCAGTTGGCCAGGGCCAGGCCTGGGGACATGAGGGGACTGGTTACAGAATTCAAGAGGACTGTGTGACCTTCAGGAGACTGTGCCCCGCTACAGCCCAGCAGGACAGCAAGACGACAGACATCAGTGGGGTGCCTGCCGCAGGGTGCGGAGCAGGGGGCAAAGAGGCTTGGTAGGAAGGGCTGGGACAGGACATAGAAGCTTCGACTACCAAATATTAATTTAGATCGGATTCAATAAGCGGTAAGGGGCTGGTGTGGGTGTGTTCATGCATCCAGCAAACATTCGTTGAGCACCCACGTGACGGATCATTAATCACTGGAGGCCACTTCAGAGTTTTGTCACCACGTGAAATGTGCTGAAGACAAATTGGACTTTCTGTCACACCTTCTCACCACGGTACCTTTCAGAGTAGAAGAATGGATAGGGGCCAAAGTTAAGTTTTCTACCTTCGCCCCTGTTAACAGACCGGTTCTTTACACAGGAGTCGGCCCCACACCCCATGAGAAGAAAGGGCATCATGATCCCATTTCACAGACAGCAAAGCTGAGGCAGGGGGAGTTGAGATGACTCCATAAGGTCGCTTGGCCTGCTGGTGGGTGGGCTTGGATGGGCACGCAGACCCCAGTCTGCATCTCTTCCTCCTGTGTTCCCTCACAGGACGCTGAGGTCTCTAAATGCCATCTGCAGGGAGGGGCCTGGCCCGGAGAGACATCCGGCATCCCTGGCACCGGCTCAGAGGGCTGCCTTCCTGCTTTGGAGGGAAGGAATCCTTTTGCTTGGCATTCCACCTGCCATTTCCCACCTGGGCGGATTTTAATCTCGCAGACAACTGACACCTAAGTGTCCCACCACCCTGGGAAAAGCAAAAGCTCAAAGCCCAGGAAGAAGGGTCTCCAGGCCATGCCTTGTGCCCAGACACAAAGGGAAAGATGCCATATTCAGGATGCAAGTGGCTGAGAAACCAAGAATCCTGTACAAAGCCTTGGGGGTCGAGATGGGCAGCAGAGAGAGAGGGTGGTTCCTGCCTCTGGTCTGGGTGCCCACCGGGAAAGCACAGTGGGTCACCCGAGGCCCCCAGGAAGAACCCCCTTGCTTCCCACTGGGTCTGGGCCTATTTCTCTGTAACCGAGTCTGGCCCTTCCCTAGCTCAGCTCTGTATCTCCCAGGCTCCTGCCTCAGCTGGGTTCTTCCTGGATTCCACCAACGGGAAACTCAGGCAAGAGATTTGAGGCGGAAGTGGGGGTAGAGGGAGCCAGGACGCTATTCTCCTTCCTTCTCTGCTCTAGGCATGAGTCTGACAGTGTTAGAATGCTCGGTGGCATCAGTTTCCCCAGGTGCTCATAGCCCCTGGGCACCAGTAACACCACCCGTCCCTACAGTCCCAAGAACTTCCTGCTCTTGCTAATCTCTGAGATGTCTCTCGGCTTAGTTTGGGTTCCTCTCAAAGCAGATCCTGAAAGAAAGACTTGGGTGAAGACAGAGTGTTCGCAGGCATCTCAGAAGGAACAATCGAGGGCAGAAAACAGTAAGACAAGGCAATAAACAGTGTGTTAATGAGCCGGTGACCTTGATGGACAACTGGGCTCAGTGCCACTGGGGCCCTTCTGAGAATTATTGGGAAGCGGACCTCCGAGTCAACCCCTGGGAGCCATGAGAAGCTGTGTCATCTCCGCACTAAATTCCTTCTCCATTGTTTCCCCGCCTGCCCGCCAGCTGTTAATTCTGGCACCTCCCGACTAGCCCGCCAGCTCCCCAGTCTGGGAGGAAGGGTTCAAGCAGAGGCTAGAGTCACAGGGGCTTGAGGTG
This sequence comes from Macrotus californicus, assembly GCA_007922815.1. Taxonomy (NCBI): domain Eukaryota; kingdom Metazoa; phylum Chordata; class Mammalia; order Chiroptera; family Phyllostomidae; genus Macrotus; species Macrotus californicus. The sequence continues at coordinate 186,325 of VMDR010000595.1, forward strand.
GAGTCAAACACACACTGCACAAAGGAAGATACGCAAATGGCCGATAAGGACAAGGAAAGAGTAAGACCACCATGAGATAGCACCTGTACCCACAAAAGGGCTACAGTTGAAAAGACCGATAATGTCAAGTGTTGGTGAGGATGTGGGACAACTGGAGCTCTCCTGTACTCCTGGTGGAAACTGTAAAAGGTACAACTACTCCGAAAGAATGTCTGGCTGTTTCTTATAAAACTGAGCAAGCTCTCATCCTAAGGCACAGCCATCTCTCTGCCAGGTATACCCCCAAGAGAAATACAAACACACGTCCACACAAAGGTTGCATGGCAACGTGTTTAGCAGTTTTATCTCTAACAGACAAAGTCTGGAGACAACCCACATGCCCGTCAATAGGAAAAATGGATTAAAAATGGCGGTATACTCATACAATGGGATACTACTCAACAGTAAAAATGAACAATTGCTGATACATGCAATGACATGTATGCACCCAGAAGAACAAATGCTAGTGGAGGAAGCCTGGGGGAAGAGATGGTATTGGGGAACCGTCGGGAAGAATAGGAATATTTCCTGTCTTGAGCTGAGTGGTTGGTTATGTAACCACAGAGAAACTTTAATAAGGCCTTTTCCCCTTTCCTTTTTATTCAAACTGGCCTCAGCCAGCTCCCTGGCCCACCTGCCCCCTGCCGCCTTGCAGACCACTGCCTTCATCATTAAGCCCTCGGGACAATGAGGTTCTGATCTGTCCCAGATCATCTTAGGAAGAAAGCCTCAGGTCTGTGGACCCCAGAGTCTCGGTCAAACTGAAATAATACCTAGACCCAGGCAAGCGAAAAAAAACAGATGAAGTGACGCCATGGCTGATGTCAGCACCAGACACACCGACCAGCTACCCCCTACACTAGCACCAACCAGTCAGTAGAGACCATGACCCTGACCATGACCCCAAATCCCTTACTCACCATGACTAATGATTTCTCCCCTGTGTAACTCACTCCCTGGAAGCCTCTAGGGAGCCAGATCTTGGAGCACTGGCTCACCTGTGTCTCTGGGCCTGGGCCACTTCCTCACCTAATGAGCCCCTACTTTCCTTGCTGCAAACCCCTGTTCACGTCTGATTGGCTTTGATGAACACAGGTCAACAGACCCCTCAGGCCCGATAACGGTTATACCAGGTTCATGAATATGAACATACATATGAATATGACTGTACAGTTAAGATTGCGTGCCTTTTATATAAATTACACCTTCACTTTTAAAAATAAAAGCATAAAAACAAAGTGAAGGAAGTGCTCCATGCTTAAGAGTCCTGCTTCAAGCCCTCAGCCAGTTGCTAGGATGACTCTGCCCTTGGCACCTCCAGCCTTATCAGAGGAAGGCGAGGGAGGTCCGAGGCCAGGCCGAGCCTCCGGAGCTGCCAGTGCAGAAAAAATACACTCGCAACCATCAGTGAGTTATGATTAAGAATTTTCCTCCTGGCCCCTGAGTGTTTTACTGGCTCATTCATCAATCTGTCAGGGCGGCCATCAAGGCAAGAGCAGCGGAGAACTAACAGCTCACACCCAAACAGCCTGAATAATTCAACGCCTGCCATAGCCCCTGGACACTGGGAGCATGAAGCTAATTTTTTATTTATTTCTCAGGCTCTGCAGTTTATTTCCACGGCCCCAGAGGCTCAGAGAGTGGGAATGGGGCTTCCACGGGCTAAGAGAGGACAGGCCAAAGCCATAATAGAAACTGGGGGTATCCCATGCTGATGTCTGGGGCAGAAGCAGGCACTCCCAAACCAGGGTCCCTGCCAAGCGGGGAGCCTCCAAACAGAAGGTGAAAGAGTGGGTGCTGGCATCCTAACACGCAGGTTTAAGACCTGGGTCAGTCACTTCTCAGCTTGAGCAAGTGGTTTAGTTTTCTGAGCCTCAGTTTCCCCAAGATGTGCTTGGTGATGAGACACTTACATAGCGCCTGCTGTGTGCCAGGCCCCGTTCTAATCACTTATACACATGAACTCACTTAACGCCCACACAGCCCCTGTGCAGTGGTTACATCATCATCCCCACCGTGCAGATGAAGGAACTGAGGCCCGGAGCTCACCCCGAGGAACGAAGGCACCTGTCTCACAGGGTGAGGATTGAAGGAGGCAGAACTCACACATCTCCAGGCATCAGGCCTGGCACACAGTAGGTGCTCCATCAAGCAGAGCCACTGCTATTGTAACTGTGAAAATGTCACTCAGGGTCATTATAATTTTGGTGGCACATAATGAAAACCCCAGAGGTTGACGGAATTGTGTAACTGGAGATGGGGAAACTGAGGCAGAGAGCGAGATGAAATGGCTTGCCCGAGGCCACACCCATTACCCCAAGGACACTGCCCTGTCTTCCAATCCACCTAGGCTCCCTTTAGAGATCTGTTGAGACTCAGCCCCTGGTTCTGTAGGCCAAACAGACCCCAAAACACAGACTTTGCTCCTAAAAGAAAGACCTGAATTGAGATCCTGCGTTTGCCACTCCCCAGCTGTGTGAATAGAAGAGGGCCCTGTGCCTCAGCTGCCTTGTCAGTGACAGAGGATGACACAGTCACTTCCACAGAGACCAGCAGCAGACTTGAGTAAGAGTGACCAGGGCTTGGTCCCCAGCCCGGCCACTTGCCAGCTGCAGGGCCTCAGACTAGGTGGCTGCCCTGAGCCTCCGCCTCCTCACCTGGAAATGGAGAATCAGAATCGCCACCTTGTACGGTGGTACTGGGGGGTCCCATGAGCTCAGGTTGGGAAGCTCCTTAGCCCAGGACCAGGTCCTGAGTAAGTGGTTGCTATTAGCAATCGTCATAGAAATTCTCATCTGCAAAAAGATCTCAGAACATGAAGAGCTTGCCCGAGAGACAGGAAATCCTGCCAGCCACACTCTCCCCAACCTAGGAGAGATTTGTGACTGCCAGGAAGGGGTGAGCTGCCACCACAAAGCCTCTGGGTTCTTTGGAGGAAGGAGAAAGGGGAAGACTCCTTGATTTATGTGACATTGCAATGTCCCGAAGGACACTCCCTGCAGGCCTGGTGATGTGTCACATGGGCCAATGATGAACGGGGTGGGCCAAGGCACCTTCAGGATTTCTGAGCCAGAAGCCATTGAGAGGGGACAAATATCCTTGTGGCTGCAGGCCCCTAAGCCCCCAGGCTGGTCTGTTCCACTTGCATCCTTCAGTTATTTACTGAGCATGGAGGGTGAGCCAGATCCAGCAGAGGACAAGCCAGACAAGGAAGCTCACAGCCACCAGGAGCACAGGCGAGGGCTTTTTGGTTCTCCAAAGCTAGTCACATTGGGGAAACCAAGGCAGCTGCATAGCTATAAGGCTTTCCTCTCAGGACAAGGTGGAGAATTTTCCCTAATAACTCTAAACCCCAAGATGCCCAGTGACCTGCTCCTGGGAAAATGGGTTCTGGGTGTTTCAATGCTCCTGCCTCAGAAAGGACCAGTTAATTCTCCATTTGTGGCCCCTCCTTCTTTCTAGGAGAAAGTGCTCATGGGAAGTAAAAGGAAGGAAGCTCTAGAGAAGGGGTTCTCACACTTGAATAAGCATCGGAATCAACCAGAGGGCTTCGTACAACACAGATTGCTGCCCCCGCCCCCCGCCCAGAGTTCTGACCCATCAGGTGCAGGGCAAGGTCTGAAAATGTGCATCTCTAACAAGTTCCCGGTGGTGCCGATGCTGCTGGCCTGGGGACCACACTGTGAGGACAACAAACCTGGGGCAAAGACAAGAAAGATGGAGTGACAATCGCAACCCCCCGACCATTTTCTTTCTGGGTGACATTCATCAAGCTACCTGACCTCTCTGCGACCCAGTTTTTTCATCTTAAAATGGGGCAAATAATGTCCACTTCGTGGGGTTATTAAGATCAGAGGCCACAATAATATAAAGCACTTGACACTTAGTAGGCCCTCAGGCGAAGGCAGCTTTAGGTGATAGTTCCCTCAAGATGCATAAAAGTAATGCTTTTAGTAAAGACCACCACCAACGAAAGAGCATCCTGGAGTTCGTTTTTCTGATGGGTAGAGAAATCGGCGGTTTCATAAAGTTCCATGAAGTCAGCAGCGAAGGCCTGATGCTAAAAAACTCACAGGAAACACCTGGGGTCACCCTAAGCAGAACAGATGCCCACATTTGTGTGGGCACCAAAAACAGTGCTCACCTAAAGAATCAGTTAACTCCCTGGAAGACCGGACGTTTATACCCGGGGCACCGGCGAGGGCCTGCCCACCCTGGCTGCCCCGCGTACAGCAGGGGCAGATCTGCTAAATCATTCTCTCTCCAGTCCTAGTGTGATTCAGGGACAAGACACTTCAAAGAGTTTCGCAATCAGGGGACAACTCCATTAACAGTCCTCAGATGGCAAAATGCCATTGGCCACATTGTGCTCAGCGCAGGGTGGGGGTGGGACAGAGAAATGACACCTGCATTTCACAAGCTGCAGGTAAATGGTGTTCTGTTGCAATGTCACCTTCTATTGCAATGGCCAATCTGGACTCTGGGTCTTGGTTTCCTCTAAAAGGAACAGAGGGAGTTTAGATTGGCTGACTTCAAAGGCCCTTCCCACTCTGATACTATATATTTCTATGTACAATAGTCTAGGGCTTGGACAAGCTGTCGGGGACCTCAGCCAGGAGGTCAGCTTCCCTTCAGCACCACAGACAGCGCCCAGTGGCTGGGCTTCTTGGTGGGGGCGGAAGTGCTTGAATCTCTGGGAAGGCCAGGCACACGCATGTATAGGTAACATTCACACTGTAGTCTAAGTCACACTTTCTCAGCCTCAGCACTATTCATACTTTGGGAGGGTGTCCTGGGCATTATAGGAGTGTTAGCAGCACCCCAGGGCTCTACCCACCCTAACCCAAGTAGTGACAATAAAAAATATCTTCAGCCACTGCCAGATGTTCCCCCCAGGGGTGGGGACAAAATCATCCCCTCGTAAGAATCACTGATCTAAGTGAACATGCTCCCTGGGGCTGTGCAGTGCACAGAGGAGGCCACCCTGGTCGCCCCAGTCCTAAAACTGTCTTTCTCGACTAAAAGAGTCCACAGCCATACCTCTCCTCTCCTCTCTGCTGGCAGACAGTAGTCAACAGGACAAAAACACAGAGAATAAAAAAATAAAAAAAACAAGTTAACAAGTGAAATTAATTAATTAGTTAATTAATTAAAGGCTGCGATAAACATTGTGAGGGGAAACACGGGGGGCATCATCAGAAAACACTGTGCCGTGGACAAGGGAGCCCTGGGCCTGTGGGTAGGGCGGGAAACTGGTGCAGCCACTATGGAAAACAGTGTGGTGATTTTTCATAAAATTGAAAACAGAACCACCCTATGACCCAGCAATTCTGCCTGGGGAGGTGCTTCTCCGGAGAAAGTAAAAACATAACTTGAAAAGATATATACATCCCCCATGTCCATTGCGACGTTGCTTACGACAGCCAAGCTAGGGAAGCAGCCTAAGTGCCCGTCAGTGGATGAATGGGCACGGAAGATGTGGTGTGTATTTCTGCGATGGGGTATCATTCAGCCCTAAACAGGAATGAAATCACGGCATGTGTGACAACATGGAGGGACCTCAAGGGGATTATGCTGAGGCAGACACGTTAGAGAAAGACAGATACCACAGGCTCTCACTTCCATGTAGAATCTGGAAAACAAAAGCACCAAGTTCATAGATACAAAGAACGGATTGGTGTTTGTCAGAGGTGGGGGCGGCGCTGGGAGACATGGGGGAAGGTGGCCCAGTTTACAGTAAGTAAGTCCCGGGTGGGGGGGTGACGTATGGCACGGTGACCACAGTGAACAAGGCGGTGTTGTGTCTTTGAAAGGTGCTAAGAGAGCAGATCCTTCAAGTTCTCATCATAAGAAAAAAAGATCATGGGAGAACGTGGTCACCCTAAACGAGTTGGTTGGGGCGGGCTTCTCGGGGTCGGTGACAGTGGAGCGAACACACACAAAGAATGAGAAGGAACTACTAGCAGGAATGTGTGGGGATGCGCCCGTGGCAGAGGAGACAGGAAGTCCCGGAGCTGTAACGTTGGGAAGGGCCCGTGACGTCTGAGGACTCACAGGGAAGCCAGTGAGGGTGGAGCAGAGGGACAGAGGAGAACACAGGAGGCAGGACGTGAGCAGGAGACAGGGAGCTGGTCGCTCCGGGTCTTGGCACGCAGGTTGTAATATTTTAAATGAAATCCCTGGAGAAAAGGTGCACCTGAAAAGTTCTCTTCCAAACTCAGGGGCACAGCCCTCAAGCCTCGCCCGCGGTGGGCAGCCCTGGAAGCTGCAGGCCTGTCCCGCATTTGCAGGACTGTCTCCGCATTTGCAGCAGGAGGGGTCACCAGGGCCTGTTGGGCCAGTCTCAAGTCTTGTGTGTGCCCTCTTCTTTTCCAAAAACTAACAGTTTTGTGCAGTTTATGAGAAGTCCCCGTATTTCTAACTTAAGGTCAAGATCAAGGCGGATCAGCACATTTTACAGCATCTCGAGAACAAGGTTTGCTCTCCCTTCAGCACATGTCTTGCCCTAGACCCAACCATGTCACTAAGCTTTGAAGAGCATCTCGTGACTTAGTAAGATGGCAGGGGGAGGGGGAGGAAAGAGAAAATAGCCATTTTCCAAGGATTTATGACCAAGTAATTCAGTTTTCATGCCTGAATCGTTGTCTCTACCCCCAAGTGTCCTTCAAATGTCAACAGCTTCGGCACGTTCAGAACCCGCCAGGGTCCTTCCCTCCCACAGGGAAGCTCAGAACATCTCCAGCTTTCCTACTTAGGGAGTGGGGAATTGATGGATCTAATTAGACATTTTGCCAAGGCCACCTGGCAGGGAAGCACAGAGGTAGGATGGAAGCTCCTGCACCCAGCTGCCCAGCCACCAGGCAGAGGGCTGTGCAAAGGCCCTGTGGTGAGAAGGAGTGTGGGTGGCGGGGGACCTGCCCAGAGGCAGGGGGGTTGGAGGCAGAGGTAGGAGGGGCTGAAGCACAGGCTGAGGCTAGGAGGAGAGCAGGTGGGAGCCGCTGGAGCCAAGCCACGCTGGACGTGTCGGTCACATCAAGGACACATGTCTTTATTTTGAGGGCAACAGGTGAACCACAGAAGGATTTTATACAAGGGAGGGATGTGATCAACTTTGATTCTTACCCCACCCAGCAGACGGAGCGGATCAGGAGCAGGACACACATTTGACAGATGAGGAAGCTGAAGCCGAGAGGTAGGTTGACTCAACAGAAGAGTCTGGGGAGGGTTTGGAGGGGCACACCAGCTGGGTGATCTTGGGCAAGCCTCTGGACCCCTCTGGGCCTCCACTTCCCTACCTGTGAAATGGGGACATGGTGTGATGCTCAAAGACCATTTTAGCTATGACCTGCTAAAATCACTTGGCTTCCTGTTTTCTTCCCGTCTAATCACATTTAAAGTCTACATTAAGTGCTGGGCACTGTGCCAATTCCGGCCCCACCATGAACCATCGCTGGCTTCTTCCGTGTCCCTGCATTGTTTCCCCAGTACGGGGGCACCTAGCACCCTGCCAAGTCACCCAGGACTCCCACCTGACACCGGTGCCAAGCCACCCACTCCAACAGCGGTGGCCCCAGTAGGCCTTCAGTCTCCACTCAGGAATATTTTTTCCTCTGATAAGAACAGAAGGAGAGACTGGGAGGGAAACACAGCCCAGCCCCTGCCCCAGGGCCCTCGGCGCTGGGACAGGCAGAGGGCCAGAGCTAATTCCGACACCAGCTGGCCCAGTCCTGGGCTCTGAGGCCAGCACCCCCGGACCTGTCCCTGCTTCTCCTACAAGCCGCAGGGAGCTCAGATTCATTTCCTTGAGCTCTGGTTGCTCCAAGCCCAGCTCTTCCTTCCGCTGGCACATTCCCACCTTCCTGGCAGGCACACAGGGCAGCCTCCACTCAGCTCTCTCTCCATGGACTTCAGGGGGTGGGCAAGGCCCCACTACCCACCCCACCCCCCAGAGACTGCCATCCACTCCAGGGTCCAAGGGCCCCGGCCTCCACCTCCATCCATAGTGCTCCCAGCTCAGAACTAACGCTGCTCAGAGGACAATCAGGGATGGGAATTTCTAAACAATTATAAAAAGTTTTAAAATGGACAGGCTCCTCAAAAGCCAGCATCATCTTTTCCAGAAATTCATTGTACACAAATATTTGCCCAAGTACATCGTCAGGCATTTATCTGTAATTCAAAAATCTGAGAGGCTTTGGAAACTGAAGGCGTTTCCCTGAGTTCGGAACCAACACTCACTTGTCAGTAAAACTGACCCTGAGCCCACGGGAGGCTGTCCATTGTCTTCACTTATCCCATTTAGTGGGAGTATTCATGGGTCTCACTGAAGAACTTACTAGTTAGTGCCTTTGATTTTAGGGTGTTGCCTCTGACCCCCTCCTGCAGTGGTATTAACATAGTGATGATTTGTGTGCCCTATGACCCATCTGACTCCCCCAACTCTGAGTCCCCGTAGACACAGGGAGCAGACTGCTGGTGGCCAGAGGGGAGGGGGTCTGGTAACGGGGTGAAAGAGGTGAAGGGACTAAGTGCAGAGTGGTGGGGTACAGAGCAGCCCTGGCGATAAGGGAAGCGCAAGGGACACAGCCAATCCTGTTTCAGTAACTCTGTATGGAGCCAGGTGGGCACAGAAATACTGAGGGAAACGCTCTATAAAGTACAGAACTGTCTACCCACTACGCTGTGTACCGGGAACGAATGCAAAATTATATAAAATGTAAACTGTAATCGAAAAATCAATTTTAAAGTTATTTAAACCAATAAAAATAAATAAAATGCACACTTGGCCTTCAGGGGGAAAAAAATGAGTCCCCAACACAGATGTCCCCAAGGGTTCGGATAAGGGATGGCGCACCTGTACCAGCGAAGAGCGGAGACAACCCTGAAGTCCCCCCTCGGGGGACTGGTTAACAAGTCAGGGTACACCCACCCAACGGAGTAGCAGTAACAGCAGCAAGAGTCACAGCCACGCCTTAGACCCGGGCTCTGTCACGGTCCCTACTTCTCAGATGAGAACACTGAGGGTCGGGCAGGGTATGTCCCTTAACGGGCGTGACTCAGAGCGTGTTTTGAGCATCATCTTCAGTCCCCACAACGGCCCCTTGAGGCAGGTCCTGTTGTCCCATTTTACAGACAAAGAGACTAAGGACGAACCACTAAGGACCAAAGACCCAGGGGCTTGGCGGCCCCACCAGCCGGGCAGCTTCAGGCAAGTTGAGAGCAAGGCAGATGACGAAGTCTTATATTTCAAGGTAGGGACAGCACCTGCCTTCATCACCTGGCTCTTCTCCTAACCTGTCCTGCCTCTCAGTTTCCAAAGCTGGCCCAATCTCCCGGAACTGGCCCCTCGCTCCCCCCGCAGTCATCGTCGACAGCAACGACTGAGCTGTCATGACAACACCGGCCTCTGGGTGGATCACGGAGGGCCGGGACCCTTGTACGGGAGAGGGAAAGCTGGATGAGGACCCAGGCCCCTGTCTTCTAGCCTGATCCCACCATGAGAGAGCTGTGTGACCTCAGGCATGTCACTGGACCCCTCAGAGGCCCACACTGGGAGAAAGCAAGGACCAATCATTTTTATACTAGTAACTCCTCAGACTCTACCACCGCCAGCTCTCAGAGAAGGAAGTGGCTCTCTCTCCTCACAGACAGGACTGGCAGAGCTGAAAGGCGGCCCTCCATCCACTGACTCCAGGGGCCGCTTGGCGATCCGTGGGCCCCAGAGGAGCTTCGAGGCAGCAGAAATTCGGGGCCTATGGGAACCAGCCTGGGCCGTTTCCTTCTGAGCAGAGAGTTTATAGATCCCACTGCAGCTACAGAATGGTCCACAGTTAGAGAATTATTAAATAAGAAAGCACAGCAGCTTCGGATTTATGACATGCATGGAACCATGCCAGGCAAGCCAGTCAATTGGCAGAAATTTGCATATTAATAAAACCTCATAAATAATGCAGAGGATGACAAACAGAGTTGATAACTTGCCACTGGGCAGCAAGCACCAGCCTTTTAAGCCAGGGAACTGCAAACGTGAGTATCAGAATCGCCTGCAGGGCCGGTTTTGATGGCCTCTAGGCGCCCATTCAGGACACCTGGGGTGACACCCAAGAAGTCACTCTTCTAATCAGTTCCAGGTGGTGGTGCTGCTGCTGCTGCTGCTGCTCTAGGGACCGACCACATTTTGAGAACTACGGCTCTAACCCACTACTGCTGGCCCTGCCGCCCCCGACCCCAGGAAGGAAGTGACCCCCTGGGGTGCCAGGTGGGATCCTGGGTCTGCTACCTGTTCACTGAGCCACTCCCAGCAAGCTCATGAAGTCCTTGGTCCTGGGTCCCCGTGTGTATCAGACAGGACAGCACTGCCTGCCCCAAGGGGCCGCTGTGAGGACTGAAAGAGAAAGAATGTGCTGGCCCAGCACCTGGAATGTAATAAGAATTTAAAAAATGATAGTTTTTATAAAGAAAATGCAGCCTAGCTATGACTGAGAATTAAAGCTTTTAAAAAAAATTATTTATTTTTCAGAGAGAGGAGACGGGAGGGAGAAAGAGAGGGAGAGAAACATCAATTGGCTGCCTCTTGTTCGCCCCCCAGTGGGGACCCAGCGTGTAACCCAGGCATGTGCCTCGACAGGGAGTCAAACTGGCGACCCTTTGGCTCACAGGCCGGCGCTCAATCCACGGAGCCACATCAGCCAGCCAGGGCAAGTCCTTTTTTGATTATTATATTACTGCTTTAAGTTGTTAAAGTTATTTCAGACATACAGAACGATAGCAAAAACAGCACCGAGAGCTCTCACATCCTTGGCAAACACCAAGCGATCAGCATTCACGTAGGGACAAATCGATACCATGTACCTTCTGCTGCGACACACCGGGACAGACACGACATCCTTCCGTGACATTTCCCCCCAAAATGTACACCTTGAGCCTCATCACAAGGAGACAGCAGACAGACCTCCCCTGAGGGACATTCTGTGACATAAATGGCCTGAAATGTTAAAGGAGTAAAGAGCTCCACTAAGATTTTAACTTCTGGGCACAGAGGTGACACGGAGGTGATGGTCTAAAAATCTGAATCGTCTGCTGGAAAGGAAAAACTCAACACTCTTTGGAGAAATATAAGGGAACTCATAATCTCCAAAACAGAACATTCACGACACCCAGGGTAACATCCAAAAGGGCTCAACACGCAGACAACGGGAGATGGGACCCATTTTCGGAGAAGACGTTCAGCGGAAGCCGATCCTCACGTCACCCGGATACGGAAGCTGTGAGAACGGGATTGAAAGCTACTCTTATTTCTGTGTCTGAGCGTGTGAAGAAAAAAGATGCTCATCGTGAGCTAAAAATGGGGAATCCCAGCAGAAAAAGAGAAAATAGGAAAAATAACCAAATGGAAATTTTAGAACTGGGGATATCCAAGAAAAGAAAGTTGGGGAACTTGAAGTGAGATCAGTAGAAATGATCCATTCTTGGATCATTCGAGAGAGAAAAAATTGGGGAAATAAGATGAACAGAGCTTCAGGGGGTCTGTGGAACAATATCAAACAGTCTAAAATAAGAGTAATTGAAATTCCAGAAAGAAAATGAGGCAGAAAAAAAATACAATTGAAGACATAATGTCCAAAACCTCCCACATTAGCGATTCCATACATTCACGGAAAGAGCTTAGAATCTGGCTTTCTCACAAGCTTCTGGGTGACACTGAGGACCGCACTCTGAGCGGAGAGGGTCTAGACCAGCAGTGGGCGGGCCCACAGAACGTGTTGCAAGGCTGTTCTGTGTCTCCACCGTCGGATGCGGTAGCCCCTAGCCGCACGTGGCTATTGGAAACGTGCGATGTGAGTACTGCCATCACAGAACTGAATTTCAATTTTACTTCATGTACGCCTAACTCTGAAAACCTACATGTGACTCGTGGGGCACGGCTAGAGGATTTAACGGACCACTTAGGAAGAACTCACAGGGTGCCCAGCCTAGAACAGCTCTCGGTGTGGATGAACCCTCATCATCCTCATCACCACCCTCCCACTTCACCCCCCTGCTCAGGACCTCTCCGGCTTGTCCCCATCAGCCAGGGGACAAGACACTGGTCCTCTTCACCAGGCTCCTCCCACCACTAACCGTTGGCGCCCGTGTTTTCAAATTCTTCCACTGTTTTCATCTGATGTGGGTTTTGCTTTTCTCTCATCCCAACTCCTTGAATCCCCCGTGAGCCAAGTAAGGTGAGGCCCCTTTGGAGGAGCAGGGACCACTCACAATACACTCCTTGTATCGCAAAGAGCCCTTCAGCCCTTTCACTGAAACGGCATGAGGTTTTTATTCTCTGCGGAGGTCAGGATCCATGCAAGGGCTCAGCACTCGGGCTTTGGGGAGCACTCCTGTCGCATCTCCGCTGTGTGCTCTCGTCTGGCCTCCCCCACTCAGCCTGCGCACTCAAGGATCCAGCCACATGCGGGTATCAATGAACTGTACGGGGAGGAGAGAGGAGCATCACAACCCAGTGTTTCTGTACAGCCGCATGGAGTGCAGCCCCTGGGAGCGCCCCTAGTGGACATGCCCCCACTCCAGCTGGAAGGAGTATAGAACGAAGGGGGGATGGTGCAAAGTGGCCCCCCTCCTGTCCCCTAGAGTGGGAATTAAAATTACCTGGGGGCTACTTCCTGGGTCTAAGATAGCTAAAAGCAGAGGAATCAGAGCCCTGGAGCAAGCTTCAGAAGACTGTTCTGCACAAGCTGTGTGACCTTAGACAAGTTCCTTAACCTCTCTGAATCTCAGTTTCGTTATATGCAAAGTGATAGTACCTATCACACAGAGGTGTTTGAGACTTTCAGTGTGACAGTGGGTGTAGTCCCAAAGAGAGGTCAATGAACACCCCAGCAGTCCTACAGAATGATTCCTTAAGCTCTTTTGATCAGAAATATCTTCCTACCAAAGTGCCTGAAACATCTTCACCTTGGTTTGAGACTATAGCAGAGAATGTCTCTCACCAGGAAGTACTTCCAAAGGCCCATGACAGGGCTGCTGTCCCAGAATCCTCATTTCAGTAGGGAAGGGAGACCCAGCGGCCTGGAGTTCTAGCCCCACAACCCGTCAGGGGTCCTCGTTCCTGTCTGCACATTAGAATCACCTGGGGAGGCTGAACCATACCAACGCGGAGATGTCAGTCAAAAAAGTCACAGCGTAGGTCACGTGTATCTGAGAGAGACACGCACATATTACATCTAAACTGACAGCTTAAATATTATGGCTTAACAGCAGTCACATACAAATGCACAGCTAGGTATGGCCTTGAACCTATGCACCCAATATATGTAACGATATTTAAGAAAAGAGATTGTATCTCACACCAGCCGTGACCTCCACAGGACTAGAGGCGACCACAGACAGAAATTAAATCAGACTCTCCAGGGCTGGGATCCCAGATCTCAATACTGTCAGCTCCCTGAAGCCTTCCCGACTTGCAGCCAAGGAAGAGAACGGTTGGCTTAGAACCTGAGCTCTGACCACGCTAAGGGGGAGGTAGAGTGGAAAGAGATGAAGGACTGGGCAGCAAGGAGGCCAATAGATAAAGGTCTTGTGTGGCCAAGAAGGCAGTGCCCTCCCGGCCTGATTCCAGAAACCACGCTGCCCACTCCTCAACGTTGTCACTTTATAACTCCAATGTTGCTTCATCATCATGAATAATGAAGCCCGGTGAGGGTTAAAATGGGTGCACAGTCTTGAGTGGGGAGTGGGGAGAGGATTTCTATGGGCACTAAATATCCAATGTTAAAGATCCTTTCCCGGCATCTCGTCAAGCTGTTTAATCATCAAAGGGAGAGGGGAAGACCTAGGTGACAGGACTGTACCCAGGCAGGAGGCCAGGAAACAGAGTGAAAGAGCCAGAGGGTCTTAAGTGGCAAGGGAAGGGGATGGGACAGAGAAACCCTTAGGGTCTGTGTACCCCGACACAGTCATTCTGTAGATTGCGAGACCAGCAATCACAATCACAGCTCCTTAACCCTTTCGGTACGAGCGCTCTTTCCACTGTGACACTCCCGCTGTATGAGGTTCCACGCCGAAAACGCACACATAGCACATGGTCAGTCCTCCTTTGTGTGAAGACTTTCCTAACCTTATATATAAGATCTATGCTTAATAAAACAATGCTTTTTTCCAAGCCTTGTTTGTAACTTTAATATTAAGAGATAGTTATATAAAATTCTATCCATTATATAAGTAAAATTTATAAAAATTATATACAGATGGATGCCGGATATATCCGGCGCTCGTCCACACAGGTCATCAGATGGGCGCCGGATCTATCCGGCACCCGTACCGAAAGGGTTAAGAGCTGCCCTGGAGCCCACAGCGCCCAGCCCATCCCCAGGAAGGCCTCTGCTGAGTTTTGCCTGCCTGAGGACCTTTCCTCTTTATCTGCTACCAGCACCTTCATTTGCATATAGGACCTGTTCCTGCTCATCCATCCTCACTGCATGCAGATCTCTGGGAGCTGTCAATCAAAGTGCCCATCACCTCTTGGCTGATGGGGCAAGCACATGACCTGATCTGAGCCAATCACTCTCTCCTAGGAATCTGGATCTTAAGTACAGTGAAGACAGATGAGAAGGAGGTAGAATTCATACATCATTATCACCCAGCCCTGAAGCTTTTGGTTCCTACTGCTGCCTGGGCCCCAAGGGCGCCAAAGTCCTTTGCATTTCTGGGACTTTAGTTCTACGAGTTCATCCTATCAATTCATTTTTGCCCAGTTTAGCCAGGAGCTTGAAGACACTGTATCCAATATTTCATACTCCACAGCCTGGCCAAAAAGGCTTTGCTTCCATTATCACAGGACTTTGAGTTTATAGAATATTGGAATGAGAGGGGATTTAACCAACCCACTTTCTGCTGACTGGGTAAATCCTCGTTATCCCTGCCAAGTCACTGTCCCGCCTTTAACTGGGAAGTCCTCCGCCTCCCAATTGAATGTGCTTCAGTGGGCTGTGGCCAGCTCTGCCACTCCCTAGCTGTGTGATTTTGAACTAATTTTTGAACTCTTCCGAGCCTCAGCTGGTGGGTGTTACATCATCATGTGTTCCAAACAAGATAATGTATGAAAAATACTTTGCACATAGTAGGTGCACAATTCAAGGGTGTTACTATAACTTGTATGGAAATGAAATCCACTCAGTCCCCAAGCCCCCATTTATTTCATAGAACCAAAGGTCTTTGACAAGGGAAATATTTCTGGCTTTTTATGTTACTAAGAATACAGGCCCAGAGAGGCTTACAAAGTAACCCAGAGTCACACAGCAAGCACTGTGGTGCAAGGCTTGCATTTTGTAGTCTCTTCACAGCTGTCTGGTCTTTGAACTTCACCTTCAATGTTGTCTCCAGTGGCCAGAGGAAAAGCTGAATCCACCAAGACAGTCAACAAGGAAGACAATTGTTTCTTGTGGCAGGAGAAAGAAAAAAGAGGAAAGAATTTGGTCCAGGCTCTCAGATCCCATCTTGAATGCGTCCCTCACCTATCGCTTCGCTGGGTAATTGCACACACAGTTACTAAGTTACAGCTCAAATTAGGCGCTTTGGCCTACATTTGGGAAACAATTTACTCTGCTGAATTTGGCACTGGGATTCTGGGCTGATAAATCCAGCCCAGCGTGGGATCCAGGACAAATAAAACTATTCCCTGGACAGGTTCAGATGAGGCATCCATTCTTATTACTAACCCAATTAAGGCTCCCTAGAATCACAAGACTTGGAAAGGGGTGGTGAAGCATGTCAGAGATCTGAAACTCAAATGCCTGCAGAGGACAGGCAAGTAATATCAATGAGTGAAGAGAGCCAGGTGCATACCAGGGTGAAATGCAGGGCTCATGCCCAGTCTCAAGGAGGCAGCTGCTATTCAGCCAGTAATTGCCACGTGGGAATCTGAGCCCAGGGTTGCCCGTCCCACCTCCGTCACTTAGCTATGTGACCACAGGCTAGTCACTTAACCTCTCTGAGACTCAATTTCTTCATTCACAAATGGAGATAAGAAAATAATGTCTACCTCTTAGGTTGATTGTGAAATCAATATATTGAAGTACTTAGAACCCTGCCTCTCCCACCGTAAGAACTCAATAATGTGTGGCTGCGGATATTAAGTCGGCGGTTTTAAACAAGGGATTCTGGGAGCCAATAACAGGAGAGAGGGGAGGGGACTCAGGGTGCTTTCAGTATAGAGAGGCTGACGGCATGAGAGAAGGCTCGTGACCCTTTTATTTTGACTAGGGTGCTGGCCACCCAGTATAACCACAGGGGGACTCACCTGTCGCTCATAACCTTATGTGACTCTTGCTTATGTCTTTAATTTATCAAAACTTTGAGCGACTAATGAATTCCTATTTTAGGCAGTGGGTTTAACAAGCCAAATATTTTGAATCAAGGAGCCTTGGAGATAGAATAGCTGGGTTCTTGGTGAGAGGAAATTTAGGTACCTTGTTCTCCTACCAGAATATAGGTCTGGGTTTGAACTCAGACACGCTTAAGTCCCTCACTTCATAATGATTCAGAATGAAGCTCACCGGTCATGGGGGGAGGGTGCCAATGAAGCAACTCTTTTTGTGAAAAAATAGAAAATAGAGGGAAAGAAGCAGCATCTGTCTTGCCTCTCCTAAAAGAACTCTGCCTCAGGCTAACCAAAGAGCGGATGACACTTTGTAGATATATTCCAACTAATGAATAAAGCAGGATTACAGAATTAGAACATCACCTTTTAGAAATAATAAATTTGTATACTGACTATCTATAGGCTACTACTATTACCAAAAAAAAATACAAAATCTCTGCTATGATGTAGTCTTACCAAAGGAACTGAACATAACTCTGTTAGAGTTTAGATCCAACTACCAATTTACAGGAGAAAACAGAACACTTCTGAAAAACCATAAGGCCATAGAGCAAAATCAAGATTGGAGGACCCTACAGAAAAAAGAACCCAGACTTATAGAGGAGAACTATGGACTTTGAAAGACTTAAGAAACATATCAAGCAAACACAATATATGGACTTTAGAATAAGGGCCTCCAAAGGTGTCCATTTCTCACTCCTGGAACCTGTGGCTATGTGACCCTCCAGGACAAAAGAGCCTTTGTAGCTATGGCTCAGGCTAAGGACTGTGAGATGGGAGGATTTTTCTGGGTCACCCAGGTGAGCCTTTAAAAGTGGAGTCTTTTCTGACTGTCAT
>VMDR010000596.1:0-67230 GCA_007922815.1 Macrotus californicus
CATGGTGCTTCTTAGGTTTCGTATAACTCACTTCTTCATGGTCTTCAAAGTTGATGAGTGATTGAAATACGTCCTTGAGAAGGAAAGATGTAGAAATGGGGAAGCAAAAAGAGAGTAAATGAGCCACTTAAAGTCACTCTAAGTTTTCCTTTCTTTTTTTTTCTTGGTCCCTTGCTGCTTAAACTCCCTCCTCCTGTATTAGGAAGTCCACTGGGCTTGGATGGGCCCCTTCCAGTTGTGTGGCCTTCAGCAGACCTTTTGACATCTCAGAGTCTCAGTTTTCTCATCCACAAACTCTAAGATCCCTTCTCTCCTAATGGCCAATGAATTTATGAAAGTCTGGGACCTGTGCTCACTGCTGCGGCAAGCTGGGAGTATCACCCACATTTGGGGATTTGACATCAAATCCTGATTGGCCTTAGTGTGCCTGGGTCCGGCAGCACTGGATGACATCTGCTTGCTGCAGACTCGAAACTGACATATGTATTCTCGTGACACTTCAAAGCAGGGGTCAATGCTAAATTTGGAAGGGACCTTGGCCCTCCCATAGTCCAGTGGTCTCATCTTGCAGGTGAGGAGGCTGAGACACCGCCTGAGCCCGAGGGCTGCAGCGCTCACATGCGGAGTCATGGCGGCTCCCGCCAGTGCCGCTCATCTCCCACTGTCTGAGTCCTTGGCGAGGGGCTTGACTCTGTGTAGGTCCCCTGTGGGTTCACAGCTTGTATCCCCCACGTCCAGGGAGCACATGGTTTCAGCTCACCTCTCAACCAGTGGCAAGAGAAAGACGAGCTTTCTTTACTTTGTCCCCAAGTTCTTGTGCTTATTGAGTTGCTCTTTAGGGGACCATTGTCTGATTGGTTTTTTGCTACAGTCACTTGAAGGGCTGGAAACATCAATGTAGCTGTGTCCCTGATGGCACAGGACAGGACTAGCTGTTTGTCATCAAGGTCGTTGGTTGGAGAGTTCTGTTCTTCACGTAGTCTCTGAAGGTGACACAGGCCTAGGGTCCAGGGACCTTGATGTGGCTGATGTTCTAGACTCTGCTGAATTGTTGTCCCCTGTTTTCCTGGTCGTTTCCTCATCGTTATCATTGCCCACGGTGTTCAGGAGTGACCGTGCACTAGGATGGAAGATGGGGCCCCATCTTCTAGGGGGCTGGCTTGCACCCCACTGAGAGGCAGGACTGACACAAATAAACCACCACACTGGGCCGCCTGGGCCACGTGAGCCATGACCTGCAGGTGCCAAAGTGCAAGGAGAGGAGTCTCGGGGTCCCCTGGGGAGCTGCGTGGGGCTCCTGGCCTGCCCAGCTTTCCTCGTTTCCTTTGCTCAATGCCGTGTTGGTATTGGAGCAGGATCAAAGCTCATTCCTCACTAACCTGCAGACGTGAGCAGGTAAACAAATGAGGACCGTGAAACACAGAGACTGAAATGAAAGTTTGTCTCACTGTGATTAGCAACTGGCCCCTTTCCAAATTCCACCAGCTCTGTGCAGAGCGATGGTGTCTCGTTCCAAGTGTCTTCTCCCAGCGTCTGACCCAGGGCCGTGGGTAACAATACTCTGCTGTTTGCCAAGGATAACAGCAGCAGAACAGCTACAGGAGCAAGGTGTTCGGGGCAGCCTGAAATCAGAGCAGGTGGGGCCATCTGCCAGGCAGAGGTCGCCGGGGAGGGCTGCTGACTCACCCTGTGTCTGTGAGGTTACTCAACCTGTCTTCGTTCCTGCTTTCCTGTGCGGGACCCACCTGGGCGTTGACTTACTGATGAGGTCCCTGGCATAAAAGGCAAGAGCAAGGCTGCTTTGAAATCACATGTGGCCTTCACTTTATGCACCAGTTCTGTGTCAATCATGTCACTTCAAGAGTCATCTAGTTGCCAAACCTAGGCAGCCCCACGGGGTGGGGCATGCTTGGGTGATAGAAACCGTAATAGATGAGATAATAGAACGTAAGCTCCGCCACTAATCAGGTGAGCTCAGGGTAGAAGTTACACAGCTGACCTGGGCCTCACTCTTCTTATCACTAAAAGAAGAAGTGTTGGATTGGAGGGTTTCTTAAGGCCTTTCTCAGCTCACTTCTTCTGGTTTGTGGGCCCGACTGGTTGGTGTGTAGCCCTCACCAGTGTCTATCCAGGTGACGGGACTTGAGTAGAAAAGACGTGCCCTCAGTTGTCTTCTCTCCTGGGCCCGACCTGGCCACCAGTGCATCTCTTCCTGTTGGACAGGGACTGGGCCTGGTCACTAGAATGCCCAAGTGTTACTAATGGGCGGGGGAGTAGGGTCAGTTCTAATGACCATAAACACCCTCCTCAGATTCTAAAGAAAGAGGCCAAGGAAGTAAGCACCTTGAGACTGAGGGATGGGCGGGAAGCCCCTGGGCTTTCAATGAACCCAGCCAACTAACTGCTAACATCACCTACTGGGAACCTGGTGATAAGCCTCTTGTAATGTTAAGAAACACTCTGCAAAGCTGATAATAACAAAAAAAAAATGACCTGTTTAAAAAGGATGGGTTTTCTCTCGAGTTTTCTTGAGGGTAGAGTACAGCTGGAGTGTAGTGTGCGGGGGAGGGCATAGGATGCTGCTGATTTGCCTTTGGTGGGTGAAGGGTCACACCCCCTGCTGCTTTTGGTGGCGTGGGGTGGAGCTAGGGGAGGGCCTGATGAGCCGGGTGTGAAGATGAGCTATAAAAACATTGACGGAGTTGACTTGCAAAATTGGCCTCCCAGTGGGCCCTTTGCCTGCCCATGGAGCTCAGTGGAGGCTCTGCCTACAGAATCAGGACACCATGCTGGCTGACTGCAAGTTGGCTGAGTTCTTGCTGCTTTCTGTCCCTGAAGGACATAATGTCATTCAGGTTCCCCCAGGGGTGGGATGTGGAGTGTGGCCAAGGGCCATGGTAGCTGCTTGGAGGTTTATCTCACCTCTGCTGCCAGCTTCCTGTGTGGCCCAAGGCAGGTCCCTTAGCTTCTCTGGGATTCGGGTACCTGTCAGAAAGGAAATGAGAATGTTGGACCTGGGGACCTGGAAGGAACCACCCATAAGAAGGCTTTGATGCTCTATACACATGATATTTTCAGTGTAAGACTTTCAGTGAGGCCTCTCTGGTTAGCAGCTCTTGAGGCCTGTGTACTGGTTAACTCACACTACCTGGTGGAATTTTCTTCCTTTGAATGGCAAGGAAGAGGGAGGTTCTCACACATCTGCTACCTCTGCCAAGTCATTGTCAGGTGGCATCTTAATCACCTGGTGTCCCTCTGTACTGGGCCTGGGTGAGGTAGGTGCTCAGCCTAAACAAACACAGACCCAAGCCCCTGACTGTGGGCATGCATAATGTAGTTCATGGACTTAAGATGCAACATTTTTGTTTTTACATTATTAGCTCAATAGCCAACTTGTCTCCTGCTCTCCTTTCTTATGTCCTCCATGGCACCTAGCCCAGGACTGGGAAGCAGCTCTCCCTACATACTTACTGATAACTGATTGACTAACGGATGCAGTCCGAGCTGTTAATCCTTGGGTTTTCTGATGGCTTTTTTACATGCAAAGTCTGATGGGTAGCCACCCATCATCTCTGGATTTCACATTCAAATCATCCTTCTTCACAGCAGCTTGCCGTGTCCTGCTTTGGTCACTGATGAGTGTGGCCACCATTTTTCAAATATCATCTCTGAACTGGGGCATGAAATATTCCAGGTGGGGCACAGTATTACCACAGCTTGTCACACTGACAGGCAGATTGGTCATGAATTCATATTTGCCTTTGGGGAGTCTTATCTTCCTCCTATGTAATACATACACCTACATGCACAGAAATCAAGATGGTAGAGGGCGTAGGAGACAGCCAGCCACCTATCAAAGTCCCTGATGGAAGGAAAGACCAGGGGCTGCTAGGTTTGATGACCTGCTGTAATTTTGCTTTCTGTGCAATTCTATTTTCTTGGTGAAAGCGACTTATTTACTTCCTTGTTGACTCTTAGGAGACACAGGGAGAGTCTTTAAACACCTGCCTGAGCTTTACTTTTTAATTTGTTTTCCAGGTACAGTCTCTAGTGAGGGGGTAATTTCCTAACGGGAACTCTCGGGAGTCTCACTGTGGAAGTAAAATGGAATTTTTAGAAGGGTGGAAGCCCAGATGTTCATTTTGTAGACACATGTACCATCCACACCAGTGTAACATTCCAACCAGCATTTGGGCTTCAGTCAGAAAGAGACCCTCATCCCATTCATTCATATGTACGTGTGTTAAAGCAGAACCACACTGGGACAAAGCAGATACTCTGTAAGTATTCGTTGTTCTGCTGCTTCTTTTTCTTATCGCCCTTTGCTTTCAGTCAGTGTCCTGTGGCAGGCAGCTGTCATGACGTCATGATAAGGGAACTTTAGGAGCCTGCCACAGATGTGTGCAGGTCCTGACTTTGGCAGCCCCGAAGGCAGGAGGACCACTGATAGGCAGTCCTTTTATTAACAGTGATGATCGGGCTGCCTGGACCCTCATAATGTGCACCTTCTTCTGACCTCATTCCCCTGAGTTACCCATGGGGTCCCATCTCCATTTGCTTGCTCCAGTCTGGAGGGAAAATGGAGGGGCTTGCATCTGAGGTTATGTTTCTGTCGTATATGCCCTACCAGGCTCTAGGTTTGGGTGCTTGGCATTTTAGGACTTCTTTCCCACTCTGCAAGAGGAAGGTTAGCATGCTTGATGGACCGACACGCTCTGGTGAGCAGTTCTCAGAGTGTAAATCAAGGGCTTTCCAAAGACACATGCAGGCCCGTCTTGCAAACAGGGGTTGAATACTGAGCACGTGCTAGCACTGAGGGTGGGCATGGGGGATGGAAGGCTGAGAGGCAACCCTGATGTTGATTTCATCTGCATCCTGCCCTCAGGAGCTCGGCTTAATTGGCCCAAGAGCTGACAGACTATTAGGCTTCCTGGACCCCTTGGGAGACACGTGACTTGTAAGACCCATTTCCCAAAAATACATAATAATTGTCATGGAGGGTTCTCTCTTCCTAGAATCAAGCATCAGGCATTGAACCAGTCTGGGTGATCCCAAAATTCCGTTCGGAAAAAAAGAGATGTACATTTCGATAACAGATGTCATAATGCTAAGTAACTGGCCTGGCCGGCCTGAAGGGGCTGACTGGCTCTTTTGTCCTGTAGCCGCAGCCTGCGCACCTTGGCTTTGCTTTCTTCTGCTGAGGCTTTTCCCTCAGGATCAGTGTCAGTTTTCTTTTCTTTCTTTTTTTTCCCCTCCAGTATTTAGATGATTAAATTCACAGATGGCGGCTTCTAAGTTATTATGCCACTGATTAAAGAATTGTTAAGGCAGATTTATTTCTCTAAACACAAACACATGCAAAACGGAGATTTTGGCCCAAACTTTGCTAGACACAATAGTGCATTGTTTCTCTCTTTAAGATGTGTTTCATTCCATCCTTGTGTTGTTACAAAACAGCGGTGCCTGGCGTTTGTATTATAACGCCCATCTCCAAAGAACGCTAGCTCCTGACCTCAGTTTTAAAAAGATGCGCAGTCTTCCCAGTTTTTGTCTGTTCCTGTCTTCCACTGTCGTCAGTATACTTGGATGTGACAGTGTACACAAAGCACACTGCCTTGCATATGGTGGGTGTTCACGTGTCCTGATTGTTACGTGTACCAGTAATCTGACACGTGTGTTGGTGGCTGAACATGCGTATGGTGCTTGTTCCCCATGACTGTGTCTTTTCTGAGGGGCAAGGAGAGAGCTGGAGTGTGCTGTGATCCTTCGCCGTGTCCTGTCAACGTTGTGTGCAAAGAAAATGGAAGTCACTGCTCTTGGTCTCATGCCAGCTGGTTTCAAATTATTGTGCTTTCTCTTTTTTCTTCAAGATTTTATTTATTTATTGAGAGAGGGGCAGGGAAAGAGGGTGAGAAACATCGATGTGAGAGAGAAACACTGATCAGTTGCCTGTTGTACGCGCCCCAAACGGGGGATTGAACCCGCAACCTAGGCATGTGCCCTGACTGGGAATTAAACCCGTGGCATTTCACTTTGGAGGACGATGCCCAACCAACTCTGAGCCACACAGGTCATGGCCAAATTTTCATTCTTAAAAAAAAAAATGCCCTATCATATTCACTGATCTGATTTTGTATGTCCATCGCCCCTCCACTTTACAAATAAATTATTTAATAAAAGAATTTATCAAGGCTTCTGGATACAAAGGTAATTATACCAAATTAAGTTGTATTTATTTACTTCACCAGTAGTTTGATGATGATTGCACAGTGCCTCTATAGAGGAAACTATAAAATTTGTTTCAAAAGCCATCAAGAATTCCTCATTATGGAGAGCTCCTAGGATGCTCATGCTAGAATGAGGCCGTATTGTGAGATGCCAGTTCCCTGCAAAGTGTCATAAAGATCCTGCACAGTTCCACTCGGAATTACAACAGAGTTCTTGGGGAAGATGTGATACACTGGTTCTCACATTTATTGAGACCAGTTTATTGGGAGCAAATTTATGATATGGACTTCAAGGCAGAGATTGGAGTGGTGTGTCCACAAGCTGCGGGATGCCAAGGACTGCCAGCCGCCACCAGAGACGAGGAGAGAGGCATAGACAGATTCCCCTCGGAAGGAACCAATCCCATGGACAACCTTGATCTTGGACTTCTGGCCCCCAGGACTGTGAGAGAATGAATTTCTATTTTCTGAAGCCAGGAAGTTTGTGGTGACTTGCTATGACAGCCCTAGAAAATGAATGCAACGTGGGAAGTGAGTTGGGGACTTTCACTACCAGTTCTGAGAGAAGAATTTTAGACTTTTCTGCAGCCCAGCCTACCCCTTCGCTTACATCACACCTGCCTCTAGGTGTGACTGATGTTTATGTGGCTGCTTTGGGGGCTTCAGTTCCGTGGGCTCACCTGCATCCCTGAGCCTCCCTGGGCTCCCGGAGGGTGCCCTGGGCCTGCATCACGGGGAGTGTGCCAGGTGGAGACCGAGCCCGTGGGCTGTAGATCCTGACCCTGCCCAGGCCAAAACAACTCTGTCTTAAATGAGATGTTTTTAGGGGATTTAATTTAGGAGATTCCCCCCCACCCCAGGGAGGACACTTTGCCACTTAAAGAGAAAGTGGAGGAAAAAGAAAGCCCATGGAATTCTGACAAGTTGCTCTTCCCTGACACCATCAGTCCCTTTTTGGGCAATATCCTTTAGGGGTGCAGCACTTCAGTGGTCACAGGGACGCTATGCTGCTGTGATCTGGAAATGGGGGGGGCGCTTGGGGCAGAATCTCTGGGAAGATGAGAGTGTGAAGAACCAGCGCTTCCCATGGAATCCCCGCCACCCCTGCCTTTGGCTTGTCTGTCGTAGATTCTCATCTCCTCTCATGACCTTCTGCAAACACTCCCGTCCTTCGCTGGCATCTCATGTCTACCGATGGCCCATGGCAAAGTGGAGAGGGAACGAGTGTAGGGAGGGGTGGGGTGAAATTATTAAATACGGGGGCCGGGGAAAAGTGGGCAGGCAGGAAAATTATTTTAAAAGGGTAGTGACAAAGGAAAATCTGTGCCCACATTAGCGTGCTATAATTTTCCCCAAGTATTGCCATAGAAATCACACCGCAGACTGCGCCATGCATAAATTTGAAGGCAGCAATTTACCTGCATTGTTCACGGCGTGTCGTCAGCTTCCTCGTCCTCGCAGATCCGTCAGCGGGACCTATTTCAGAATGATCATCTGCTTCTGCAGAGTATTCATCTCTTTTCACTGATGTGGCTGCCCAAATGTCCCCTCTTCAAGCCACGGACGTCACTAAGTGTCCTGCTTTTACACCGCTGGTCATTTTCCGAGCTCCTTTATTTCATTACTTTGCATTCAGAATTTCAAGCCGAAATCAATAGCCTTGACATAAAGGCAGGTCCCTGCTCTCTCTCTTTGGCACAAGCAATTATGTTCCTGAATCAGTAATTTCTTTTTCTTCCCAGAAGTCCAGGGTGAAAAATAGCGTGCTTAATAAATCTTAGTTAGAGGGAACGATGAAGATAAAAATTGGCAATGGGAATCCCCATCCTATCGGAGCCTCCTGTCCTCCCCTAGCCGTAGCCTTTTACAGGGTGTTTTGGCGTCTTTCTTGCATTTTCTTCCTCTCTTCCCAAGAAGGGGACCTTGTACCTGCGACCAATGTGCCAGGCTGTGAGATCCATCCCCCAGCTCTGCCGCATGCTCGCTGCTCGGCCCTTAGAAAGTGAGCTCGTCTTTCCGTTTTCTCTCCTCTAAAATGGAAACTCACTCAGTCTTTAGGGAGTATTCTGATCGATGAAGTAGCTCCCCTCTAATTCTATCTGTTTAGAACCTGGCTTCCTTTTACCACGTCTGCTGGCCAGCTCCAAGGAGGCCTCTGCCAAGCCCATGGAGCGGTAGCCCTTGAAGGAAACTGGGAAGAGAGGTGAAATGCCACCACTGAGTCCATTCGTGGGACCGTGCTGGGTGGCGAGATGCCCCAGGTGCTCTCTGAGCTGCATGTGTCTGAATCCTCATCAGCCGAAGGCAAGGGGTGGGGTTGTCCTTTTCCTCCTTCTCTATGGCCTTGACGCTCCTGCATTTCGGAGGACAGGGTGTGCGGGCTTCGCAGGTCACATGTCGAGACGAAGGTGGTTAGAGGTTCGTTCCTGATCTTTTAATTCTACATGTACGAAACAGGGCAGCGTGGACCTGTTCTCGCCCTGGCCGGCTAGCTCAGGTGGTTGGAGCATCATCCTGATATGCCGCAGTTGCAATTTGATCCCAGTCAGGGTACACAAAGAACCAACCGACGAATACATCAACAAGCGGAACAACAAAGCAATGCTTCTCTCCGTCCCTCCCTCCCTCTCTGAAATCAGTCAGTAAATAAGAAATATAAAAATATATGTAATTAATTTTTTAAAAACCTGGCTGTTCTCATTTCTCCCCAAAGTAATCAATTCTCAACATCCCAGATGCTTTCTTGGTAGAGTGTTGCTGCCCACACCCTTGCTGGCAAAGTCCTCAGACCACCTGCCTTTTCTTTTCACCTCCTTGCAAAGCAGAAGGCACCTGAGGGCTCCTGGGGAAGCGGGCGGGCCGGGGTGAGTTCGTGGCTTGGTTGTGGGCAGCTGGGGCTTCTGCAGCCTCTCTCCCTTTACTTTTATTTTGAATATAAAATATGTTTGCAAAAGTGTTTATAGATATATACAGTTTAAAAACAGTAGTGAAAAGAACACCCATGTACCCTCCACCAAGCTTCAAAAAGGAAATATTATATAATACTTTGAAGTCCCGTATACAATGCCCCTCCCCCCTGTACCCCTCAGAGTAACCTCTGTTCTGAATTTAGTGCCAACAACCCCTTGATGTAAGTATAGTTTTTACCACCTAGTATGCATTTAAATATTACTTAGTTTTGCCTCATTACAAGCTTTCTATATACAGTATGCATTTTTTTCTGCAACTTGCTTATTTTGCAGATATTTATAAAAAGATTTATTTCTGTTGATTTAGTAATTCAGTAATTTTTTTATTGGGATTTATATTCCTTCTAATTTTATCACTTGGGCATTGTTGTGTTGTGGCTTTAAGGGACTATCTTCCAGAAAGTATTTGACTTTTATTTTTCCGGGTAGCTGGGATACGGTAGGTAAGGAATGAGAGTCTCTTACAAGTAGATTTTTGGGGGGCTTTTTGGATGCACCAGTGGTGTAAATTCTGGCTTCAACCCCTAAAGTGAGGTGAGACTTTCTTCATTTCATCCACTCTACCTGGAACCAAGTCTGAGACAGGTGTGTCTATCTGTAGTTTCCTTCTGTGGGGCAGATGTTTTTTCCAGATCACCCACTGAGGGTGTGGAACTTTGGAGAATCCTGTGTTGTGTGGAATCTGATTTAGATTTGTACACTTCTAAAAATATTAGCTGGAAAGCCTGGTCTTTATTGGAGTGGCCAAAAAGTTCGTTTAGTTTTTTCCATACGATGGCTCTAGTAGTGCTTAGTTGTCTTTAACTTCATTTGAAACAGTTTTATTAAATTGTACTGTGACAGCTGTCAGATCAGCGTGCATTTTTGAAAAACTTATTAAAATTGGTGAATTTTTGTGCAGCCATTTTAATATTGAAGATGGAAGAAAATAGGCAACATTTTCAACATATTATGCTTTATTATTTCATGAAAGGTAAAAAGATTTGTGCAGTGTGTGGAGGAGGTGCTGTGACTGATTGGTCATGTCAAAAGTGGTTTGCAAAGTTTCTTGGCACTATTGACATTTTGGCCAAATAACTCTTTGCTGCGGGGCTGTCCTATGCATTGGAAGATGTTTGGCAGCACCCCTGGCCTCTACCTACAAGAAGCCAATAGTGGGAGACAGCCAACATACTCAAAATATCCAGATCAATAATGTTATTGGGGAAAGTGAAACATGTCTTTTATTTTCTGGAAAAACTAAACAGACTTTTTGGCCAAACAAGTAGCAGTGAAGTAGCAAAACAGATACTGGTTATCTGTAGTCACAACAGTGCCTTCTATCCTAACAAGCCACCACAGAACTGAGTGCCTTTCAGTGACTGTCATTGATACTTGCTCCTTTGTCTGGGACTCAGCTGGGGTCTGCCACTCCGGGCTGGTTTCAGCTCAGCTGGGTGCCCATCTGTGGGCTGGGTCCAGTCCATTCCACATGTCTCCCAAGTTCATGGGATTTGGCTCTATGTTCAAGGCTGACTCAGAGATTATTCCGTTTTGCCTTTTGGCAGACTTACACTTCTAGCGCAGTGCGGAGAGATCCCATTTATAATGAAGAGCCTCTGATCTGAGGCTCTCTGAATGTCTGTCTCTTCACCTAAACATGCCCACGGAAGAGGGAGGAATTCCCCACTTTAATGAAACGAAGGAATTTTGTCGAAAAGTAGCTGTTCCTCCCTATCTTCCTATCTTTACTCTTCCCACCAGCTCCTGGGGTTTGATGGTTATCTTTAGAGCATCCCCATCATGCTATTAGAGGTTTTACAAATAAATGGAAGGAAGGCTAAGAGAAGGAAACAGCTAGAAATTCTACTGACCAAGTCAATGTCCACATCCCAGATGATCTTCTTTCCCTGCACCATCCCTCCCCCTTCTCTGTTTTAGCACTGAGCATTATTCCTGAGAAGAACTTTTGTATATTCCAGGAGTCCATCTGCTCTTACTACTTATCTCTCACCTGAAGCCATAATGTTCCATTCTGAGCATCATAATCATTTTCACAGCCACTAAATGTGATTTCACACACAGCGCATTAAGACTTCTGTGGAGAGTGAGCAGTGTGAAATTATTAACCCCTTAGGACAGGGACCCCATTTCACGCTAATCTCCTTAGCAACCAACAGAAGACAGGAAAATGGGCAGCATAAATGGATTCGGGATAATATTGCTTCCAATTTAATAATCTGTTCTAAATGTCTCCAGAATTTAATCTCAACCAGCAATTACAGCTGACACCAAAAAGGGGTGAGCAAATTCCCTGGAGAACACAGCACTCCTGGGGAAGCACGTAGGGGTGTGTACCCTAAACAATGAGGACTGGGTCCATCCAAGGTGAAGTCTCGCCCTACAGTGATGGACCACTGGACCAGGGCATCTCCTAGACAGAAGGCGACTGAAGATGGGTGACAGGGTTCTGAAGAGATTAAGTAATGAGTTGATGCCCATTGATGCCGAGTGTCCTGGTGTTTTGAGGAGGAACCGTATGACATATAGAACTAGATCGGCAAATTTGTACTTACAACCTCCCAGTAATTAACAGCGACAAGAATAACGATTTCTCACCCAAATACCTGTAACCTCCTTGATAATTGATGTCTTGTTGTCTGTTGTTACTTCAAGGAGTATTTGTCGACATGAGGAGAGTTAATCCGAGTAGGGTGACTGTTTTTTGTCCCTGCCGTGCGTATAACACTGAGCCACTGATGTCATGAGTGTCATTGTATTTGGTGATGTCTGGGGTTTGGGCTGCCTTTCTATACGTGACTTACATGTAAAAGAAAGCTGTTAGATTAAAATGTTTCCCTCTCAATCATCGGTAATTTTTGATTCCTCACTGCAATCGATTGATCAAGCCAGGCAACCTTCTTCATGAAGTGCAGTGAACTTGAATTTTGTTTAATCACAGATCTGGTTACAGAGTGGGATTTGAGAGCCTCTTCCCTCCCTCAAATAGAAGACTCATCGAAAAAATCCAGACGTGGTAGAACCCTGCTATTACCCCGTTCAATTATTATTATTGTGATTTTCTACTCAGCAAGTGCATAGACTTGAAAAAAAATCATCTAATAAACATTTATTAGCGGCTGCTTTATGCCTGATAGCAGAAAATTAGAAGGAACCAGATGCGCCCGCTCTAATTAAGTGGTGTCATCAGCAGCGGTAATGCAGCATCAAGGGTAGAGATTGCTAACTTAAATTGCGGCTTTGCGGCTCAAATGAATTTTCGTAGTCTCGAAGTCTTTTCCCCCCGCTTGAATAACTACATAGTTAGAGCTTGGGTTTTCCTTTTCCATCCTTCTGAAAGTTTTTTTTCTTTTTTTGGAAGTTGGGAGGGTGTTCAATTAAAATTATTTTCATGGGATGATAGGTTCCAAATTGGCAATTACTCTGCAGGAGAGTTGGGAGTTTATTCTGAGTTTTCTCAGTTCATTCAGAGGAGCAGCACAAGGAGATGAGATAGCAGACACATTCTCCTTTCGACAAGCCTCTAGACGGAAAATACTGGTAGCCGCCTACCCCCCAGAAAAACCTCTTTCGTTTTCCTGGCTCAGTTTACTCAAAATGGCACTTAAAATGATGTCTCTGCTTAGACGTCATTTTCTCTGGGAAGCCTCCCCACACCGTCCCCCCTTTCTCTTCAGTCCCTCTTCCCACTCAGTTAGGCTTCTTACCCTGTCTTAGTACTTAATACATTATGTTTTGGAATTGTCTGTTTATTGTCTATATTCTCTTTTGCTTGGGACACAGGGCTTGTGTCTTGTCACTTTTATATCTTCGGCATCTAATGCAGAGCCTGGCACTCAGTAGGTGCTTGATACAACCTGTATTGGAAGAATTAGTGAGTGAGTGAACGAATGAATGAATGAATGAATGAATGGAAGCAGAGTCTCTCTCACCGAGGTGGTGGGCTTTTCTGTAATTCACTCATTTCTGCATCCCTGGTGCCTATTTGGTATATTAGTTACCTATTGCTCTGCAGCAAACCACTTCCAAACTTCATGACTTAAAGTGACAGCCCTTTGTTCAGCTGGGAGCCTGCTGGCTGGCAGTGTGGGCCAGGCTCAACTGGGCAGTTCTTCTGGTGTCAGCTGGGCTCCCTCCTGTGTCTGCAGGCGGCTTCCAGGCCAGCTGGGGGCCTGTGATCTTTTATCTGCAGAAAGCGTAGTGGGGCTTATTCAGGAGGCAGCTGGGCAGGATTCCCGGAGAGTGAGCAGAGGTGTGCAGGGCTCTCGGGGCCAAGGCTTAGCCCTGGCCTAGCACCGCTGCCGCCGTGTTCCACAGCTAAAGAGATCATAAGGCCAGTCCGGATTTAGAGGGAGGGGCAATAGGCTCCCCCTGTTATTGGGAAGAGATGCAAAGTCATATCACAGAGGGGCAGGGATGCAGGGAAGAGAATCATTGAGGACTTTTTTTTGTCAACAGTCTACCACACTTGGCAGAGAATAAATGCAAAAAAAAAAAAGGTTGAATTGAATAAAATCTGAGGTGTATTATATTCAGCCCAAATCGGGGAAAATCGTTCAGAGAAGATCAAGTTTCTCTTTGGTTCCCTTCCATATTCCTTCATCCTCCACCTCCATTCCTGGTGGCTCTGCTTTACTGTTCCCAAGTGCTCGGCCTCTGTGCTGCCCTGGCTGTGCCCAAGTCCCATTCAGTTGATAAGTGTTTCTTGGGCACCTGCTACATTACTGAGTGCCTGGTATAAGCCAGGCTGTATGCTAGGTGCAACATAGTTCCTGTCGTGGTAACGACATTTGAGGAGAAATCACCAGTGTGATTAATGACGAAGACATGTCGGATGGAGAGCAGATAACACCTGCTTTATTGAGGATGTGATGTTTGACCTGAGACTTGGTGGACATGGCCAACCCTTGAGCATGTATGAGAGCAGGTGATGTGGAGTGCTCTCCGGGAGCGAGGGCATGAGGAAAGGTACTGGGCAGGAGAGGAGGAGCTGGGAGGGCAGACTGGCTGGAGCCCAGGGAGCGAGGGACAGAGAGGGTACAAGGTCAGGCCTCCCAGGGCTGGGCAGGCCTGGAAAGCTCTTGCCTAGGAAGAATGAAAAGCTATTGAAGGCTTTTAAACAGGGGAGAGATAAGACCCAATTCACTTTTAAAAAAACCTTCCTGGGCTGCCTAGAGAATAGATTAGAGCTGTGCAAGACTGGATATGAAATCCATTCCCTTCTCCACCATCAAAACACCACCCCCCAGCAAGATGTTAGGAAGACAGCAATCCTACTAAATTGAATTCGCGGTAAAGTTACTAATAACCTCGTCAGTAGTGTATTTGTTCAAATAGATCTGTAACATACACTCTAGAGTCTTTCTGAACCCGGCGTTTGACAGTGATGTCTCAGTCTTTGGTACACAGAGTGGTACTTGGAGGCTGAGGGGCCGGGAGCATGGGAGCAGTCACTGGCCAAGCCCAGGACCTCCCCATTCTTTCTGCCCTGACTGCCTTGCGGCGCAGGGACCCAGTGGCTCCACTGTGTGGGAACCCACCATGAGACCGAAGTGGCTGATCTTGGTGCGGTGATGCCTGGTGCCTGCTCTCCTTCCAGCCACTTTTTAAACCTGATCTCTGGGCGTCATTTTAAAAATTTTGCAACTTGTCAAAACCTTTTACTGCCCTAGGGGCGCCTGGTTTTCAGGGTGGAGCAGAAGTCCTCTTTTTGGCTTTGCCTCGAGGGAGCATCTTTGAACAGCACTTCCCAAGCTTCCTGGGGTTCTGGGGATGATTGACAGGTCTTGGTCGATGGAGTGAAGCAAGCGTGTGTCTGCAGCAAATTTCCCCTTCCAGCCCAGCTCGGTTCTCAGCGGGTTCCAGAAGCATTGTAGTCACCGCCAAGATTCTTCCTAATGGAACAGTTACAGCCCCATCCAGCCAGCAGTTCATTTACCAGGTGGACCGACCGCCTCGCCCTGGCTCCATTTACCAGGTGGACCGACCGCCTCGCCCTGGCTCTTGAATTTAGACATTCAGAGTTTTCTTTAAAACTCAGCTCCTGCTTATCAATCATGTTCAATATTGGGTTACCTGCAGAATGGAGTCATTACCTTTAATGTTTAATAACTGTGGCACAAAGCTAATATAATAAGATCCGAGAAATGTAATTTAGAGAGGCTTTCGACTGAAGCCTTCTGTGTGTGTGTTTTTAATCTTTCATAATCCTGTCCCCAGGGCTAAGAAAAACCTTGTTTCCTCTCCTTCTTCTGCTTGGGTTGTCCCTTTTATTTTGTTCTTGTTTCTGCGTGGCGACGTCCTCCTGATTGATCCCTGTTGGTGGTGGCTCACTCTGGAGAGTTGAAAGCAGAGGTGACCTTGGGGACTGAGGACTCCCTGAGCTCGGTCTGTGCTGTGGGATTGAGGTGCGGGGGGAGGTGGCTGACTTGGAGGATCGCAGGGTTGGACTCTGCCCTCCGTGCAGATGAACAGTGTGCCCAGGTCTCATGGGTGATTTTACCGACTCGCCCAAGCCTGGGCAGCTTCAGGGTCTTTCCAGGTATAATTTAGCCTTATAGCAGATGGACAGCTTTTAGCAGTGAAGAGATTCTTGGGGTAAAAGCTGGGCAGTAAAGAAGAAAGACTTAAAATTCTTTTTATTTTTCTGTACAGGAACATGCACCAAATTGAATGAGTCATTCTGATCTGTGTTCTTGGAAGAAGCCTCACTTTGAATTTCTCAGGTTAAAGCTCTCGTTCCCTGGGAGCAGCCTCCCCTTGAGAAATAAGGCAGTTAGACTGTTTTGAGTTCTTCCTTTAAGGAATATAGACCACAATGGTGGTCCTGTTTTGCATCCTGAGGGGCTGTGGACAGGAAGTCTCTGGCAAGGTTCATAAAACACGTGGAGCATTTTCAGAGAAAGGAACCATAGAAATGTAAGGCAGTACAGTTCTGTTGGCAACCTCCCCCAGAGCCCCTGGGCTCCCATTTCATTCCAGGTCATAAAAAGGGAGAGGATCTATGACAGTTCCCCTGCCTTCCTTTCCCCTCCTCTCCCCTTCCTCTCCTCTCCCTTCCCTTCCCTTCTTCCCTCCCATTCTCAAGGAAAGACCCAAAGGGTCTGAGTCCAGCTAGGCATGAGAATCTCCTTAACCATTCATCTGCATAGTCTCCATCTTAGATCTTTGCAGAAGTATAGCTCTCCTCTTGAAATTTCATAGTTTCTTCCTTTTTATGAATCGCTATATAAATAGGGAACTGACTCGTCTCCTTAAAGAGTCAGAGTTGACAAGGCTGCCCTTGAACAGCGTAAAACTGAGTCAGGTGTACAGCCGGCATTTGCTCTTTTATCTAAGTCAGCGGATTTCCCTCCCAGGTCTGTCTTGCCGGAGGTGCAGCTGAGGAAAAGGGTTGAGCCAGTTCTGAAAGGACCTGTTCTTAAGAGTCCAGGCTTGTGGTCTGCCCTGATGTTTTCCTAAATATCCTCGTCTCCTCCCACTTGTGAAGAAAGATTGCTGAGAGTTAGAGCCCAAAGTAGTACATCTCCTCAATGAGGACATAAATACAGTAACACAGTGTAGATACATTAAAACCCTTTCTTTGGAATGCAGAGAAATCTCCCCTTTTTCGAACACTAGATGCAGCTCCATATATTCAATGTTTATACATACCCTTGGCTGAACGTTTTCACTGAATGAATTAGACCCTTCAATTCAACAGATGGTCAATTCAGTCAGCTTCTTAATGGATGTTTAATGAAACTGAGCCGTCAGCTGCTCGAATCAACTGGTCACTTGTGTGATATAGACACAGGCCCGGAGAGATGCGTGTAAACTGGGCGGTGATAAAGGGCTATGGTCAGACGTAAGGGAGCTACAGGGAACTCTAACAGTGAAGCCATAGCAATATCTCCTGAAGTAACAACACGAACTCATAGTTCCCAGCCCTCGAGACCTCATTCCGTGTCACAGTGAGTGGGGTTTTCAGTTCATGTTGAAAACACCTGAAAGGACAGCTACACATTTGAGGGCACAGTGGGGCCTTGAAGGGGGTAACAGGGGACCTTCCCAGAGGCTGTCTGGGCATTAGAGACACGATTCTCCTTAGAGTTTTCTTACATCCTTTGTGGAAATGTTACTTTCCCGGGACTTGAACTAATTGAAAGACAGATACCCATTGAGAATGTTTAGAAAAACTCTGCCACCTAGTTTTCAGTACGCTGGATCTGCCCGAGGGACTTCTTTTGGACTTCATTCTGGGAATGGCTTTGCTTTGACTTGGTAGCTTTGAGGTGTAAGGAGGCCTGAGTGAGTGGGGACCTGCTTTGGGAGTTTAGGTGTGCCTAGGACAGCTCTGGTTCACCCTTGACCTTGCAGCGACCTCTCTGCCTCTCATTACTGCTCTTTGTCCCCCTTGCGTCTGTCTAGTCTAATGTTGATCACAAGGTAGGTGGTTTGCCTACGATCAGTCTGCATTTGGTTGTTTTTCAGCCTAAGGCACTTGAGTTTATTCCTTGAATTGGGCTCCATTTCCTGCTAGGACCTCTGGCTTTGGGGAAGGAAATTTCAATGGTGTAATTTTTTGGTATGGGCTGGGAGACATACCGTAAGGTCAGAGAACAAGGGGAGGGTAGGTGTTGTACACGCATTCCCCATTTGGGAACAAGTGACTGGAATCCATGCTCCTCTCAGGAAGTCTAGGGGACATCCCTGAGTCAGTTCTGAAGTTCCACGATATCGAGAAAGCACCAGGGGCAAGCAGAGCCGTCGGAGCGGGTGGTAATCTGAACAGGGGTGTTAAGGGTCCAGACAAAGGTGTGGTCAGGAAGAGGATCAGGTCTGCACAAGTGCACCAGGGTGTCCTGGGGGCTTTTTAAAATGCGTTCGTTTTCAGTTACAGTTTGTATGCAGTTTTATTATGTATTAGTTTCAGGTGTGCAGCATAGCAGTTAGGAAATTATATAATTTACAAAATGTTTCCCCTGGTATTTCCAGTACCTACCTGGCACTCTATACAGTCCCTGCAGTATTACTGACTGTGCTCCCCATGCTGTGCCTTCCATGCCCGTGACTGTTCTGTAACTGCCAGTTTGTACCTCTCAGTCCCCTCACCCTGTTCCCCTCTGTCAGCCATCAGAGGTACAGATGTTCTCTGTATCTCTGAGTCCATTTCTGTTTTGTTTGTTCTTTTATTTTGGTCATTAGCTTCCACATATGAAATCATATGGTGTTTGTCTTTCTCTGGCTGTCTTATCTTACTTAGCATAATGCCCTCTAGGTCCATCCGTGTCATCTCAGATGTTAAGATTTCATTCTTTTTATGGCTGAGTGTGTGTGTGTGTGTGTGTGTGTGTGTGTATTCCATTGCGTATATGTACCACTGCTGTTTTATCCACTCATCTATTGTTGGGGACTTGGGCTGCTTCCATACCTTGGCTACTGTCAATAACAGTGCAATAAACACAGGGTACATATATTCTTTCAAATCAGTGTTTTGGGTTTCTCGTAAGTATACCCAGAGTGGAATTGCTGGGTCATGAGGCAGTTTTAAGGTAAATGTTCTGACCGCAGGTCCTTCCCTGCAGCTGGTAGACTGGAGATCTTTTGCTGGTCCCGTACGTTGATGCTGTACCCGTGATGTCAGGTTAGGGACAGAGCCCGTGCTCAGCAAAGGCGACCTGACCTTCCTGTCTAGTTGCTGGTTTTCACTCGTCTTTCTCAGCTTTATGTCACTGGCCCAGAATTCCATTCCCTCTCACTCCTGTGAATTCACGCTCATCGCGTTCCTAAAGGGCTCAGTCACAGCTCTCCCAAATTCTTTTTATGACCTCGCCTCACTGCCGTATAATTTTGTCCTTATTCCACATATGTCTTGTAAGTGCTCTTTAGTGACTTCATTTACTTTCTGGTTTCTTAGCACGCAGGGGTGTCCAACCTTTTGGTGTCTCTGGGCCACACTGGAAGAAGAAGAGTTGTCTTGGGCCATAGATTAAATACACAAACACTAATGAAAACAAAAAAAATCTCATAATGTTGTAAGTAAATTTACGATTTTGTGTGGGCCCGCATTCATAGCCATCCTGGGCTGCATGTGGCCCGTGGCCTGCGGTTGGACCCCCCCCTGCTTCGAGGATCTGTATGCTGAAGCAAGTAGAATTGACCAACTCAAACTAAATTGTGTGGACCATACTATACTCATTTTTAGTTTTGGGGGTTTTGATTCTCAAAATAACTCTGTGAGAGCAATTATCATTTTCATTTTACAGATGATGAAACTGAAGTTCGGAGAGGTCCAGTGACTTAACCAAGGTTACACATTCGGGTGAGGGGCAGAGCGGGATTGAACCCTTAAATTCTGACTCGGTGTCCCATGGTCTGGCCAAGACTGCACACTGATGCCTAGCTTGGCTTTTCAAAAAAATACTGTCTTCAAAAAATTACTCACAAAAAAAGAATAGAAGGCTTCCTTAGAAGGAAATCTTTCTGAACAGTTTTTT
Organism: Macrotus californicus; assembly: GCA_007922815.1. Lineage (NCBI taxonomy): Eukaryota > Metazoa > Chordata > Mammalia > Chiroptera > Phyllostomidae > Macrotus > Macrotus californicus. The sequence continues at coordinate 19,675 of VMDR010000596.1, forward strand.
TTTCTAGAAAGTGACTTAAAGGAGTAGGCTCAGTCTGCAGAAAAAGGTGTTCTCAAGGTTTACTTACTCCTTGATGAAGCATTTATGAAGTGTCTGTCCGGTCCTGGACACTGTGCAGGGTGATGGGAATGGGGACCGTGTCAGGTGAGCACGTGGTTTCTGCCCTTTCCAAGCTCACTGCCTGGTGGCTGGGAGGGGGTTCACGAGGGTGACCGATTTCCTGTGTGTCTCTGGGTCTGGAAGACTGAAGCCTCATGGTCCAACTGATAGGCGAACGGGACCTTCGTTAACTTCAAGAGAGCTGTACTAGACAAAAATCTGGTTTCCAGAGAGCTCTGATGAGTGAGTGGATAAGTAAATACATACAATAGACTATTATTCAGTGATTTAAAAAACAAAAGGGAATGCAATTTGACACAGGCTACAGCATATAACATGAACCTTGAAGACATGCTAAGTGAAATAAGCCAGACATGAAGAGACAAATGTGTGATTCTACTTATACGAGAGGCCAGTTCGTAGAGCAGAATAGAGGCTACCAGGAGGTGGAGACTGGAGAGTTACTCTTTAAAGGGAGAGTTACTCTTTTCAGTTTGCGATGACGAGAATGTTCTGGATGTGTATAGTGGTCATGACTACAAAACAGTATGAATATGCTTCGGTGCCATTGACTTGTACACTGAAAAATGGTTGAACTGGTGAATTGCGTCTTGTGGATATTTTACCACACACACATAAATTTCCAGAACATTGTCAGCTGTACTTATGCATATGTTTAAAGCAAGAGGAAGGTAGATATGGCCATAACAAACAGTCTTGGGGAAAGAGAAGAGGCCCCACCTGTCCCCGGCTGGCCACCCGTGTCCCACTGGTATCCACAGTGATCCTGGCACCGGCGGTGGAGGGACTGGCCCAGGCCTGGGGTAGTGCTTTCACAGATGATTGGGTAACGAGGAGAGCTGTTCTCAGAGCAGAGAGAACATGTGTCCTGGAAGCCAGCCTCTGCTTAATGCTCCACGCGATCCAGGAGGCCAGATGGCGTTTTATGTGGTTTTCACAACTGTGATTTTGGATTGAGTACTAAACCTGTCTGTGTTCCTAGCCCAGCTCCCTGCCTCCCGCCTGCCTTTTAGCTGGGTTTCAACAGGCACATTGTTTTTTTCATTATTATTATTATTATTATTATTATTATTATTGCATCGGTGCCAGCCTCTACTACCTTCAACCTATTGGCCTGCCCAGAGTCTAGCAGAGAAAATAAAACCCTTTCTCCAGCAGGTCTGATCCAATGAATGGCATTTACTTTGTATTTATATTCAGTTCTGGGTTTATTTCTTTCAAGTTCGGATCACCCACTTGATGGGGTATGAGAGGACAGGTCCTGATCTCGTGTTGACTTGTCCTTACCTGGCTGACCACTCATCATCAGATAGTATTTTCATAGGAAAGGCAAATTTGTTTTACACAGAATGTAAGAAAACATAGTCAAAAGCAATATTTGCAAAAACACTTAGAATTTTCAAAGCACTTTCCACGTAATCTCTCTCGAGCCTTGCAGCAGCCCTGAGGAGTTGAGCAAGCACCTCGACTCTGTAAGAGGAAACTGAGGCACAGAGAAGTTAAGTGGTGTGCCCAGGGTTGCCCAGCTAGCCTCGGTTAGGGCTGGATATGGAGGTTTTAGCTTCTGGGTCCACATCCAGCATTCTTTCCATCGTCCCATGATCCGCACTGGGAAAGCAGACTGAGTCATTGTAAATAATTTCAGCATTGTCTACCATTTTGAACATTGCTGTTCTTCATTAAATAAGTCATAGTGGCCGTTTGCACTTTGGAAAGTCATCTCTCAGACTCATTTTGTCCTTCAGTAAATCTTGAGACAAGTGTCTGCACTTGACCCATTTTAGTGAGTCAGAGGTGAGCAATATTTGGGCAGAGGCCCTGAGACCCAGGACGGGGCTCAGGAGGGAGGACGGGCTTCGGCGTCTAGAGCTGGCTCCCTGCCGTCCCAGCAGGGGGGGCGGGGAGTCAGACACAGCAGAGCCACCTCTGTGCAGCCTTCGGGAGACTTCTTGTCGTTTTGGTGAAAATACAGCGTGCAGTCGAGTCATTCAGGAATGGCTCAGGGAGGGAGCGGGACTTATCTTTCGCTTCCTGGTGGCCCGAGGCTGATGTCACCGGAACTCAGTAACTGTCCAGCAGAGCCTCTGAAGATAACCGGTTTCATCTTGTGGTGAATTACAACATATAGATTGGCTCAAAGAAAATTCATTTTATGACAATCTCAGACGTAGCCCATTCACCACTCCCCCTCCCACTTTTAAAAAAGATTTTTCACGTCCTTAGTTCTAGTTCCTTTTAAAACACAACCATCCTTCTTTCACTGGTAGAGGCACAAATGGATGAAAGACTCACTGAAATGACCATGAACTGGGGTGGCTCGTAGCTGGCCCCTGGGCTGCGGCTTCCCTGGGCTGCTCCCTTCGGGCCCTTCCTGCGTGTGCCGGAGGGGAGGCTGGCCTTCCCAGCCGGGCTGCTCGGGTGATTACAGTAATGTGTCTTGGAACTGGGCTTGAGCAGGGATCATCCTGTTTCCTGCTGGAATTGATTTTCTGTCCAACCTTCATTTCCTATCGTACATTCCTTTGGGGTCAGAGCAGCTTCGCCTGACAAAAGCAGGGCTTTCTCTTTTGGAGATAGTTTTGGATCCTCTTCAACTGCGTGTTTATGTAAATGGAAAGCCAGGCAGTGCAGTCAAGGGGCTGCCGGGCCAAACCCTGGCTGTCCTGCCTGCTTATCTTCCGGGGGATGGGACTCAGTGGGGTTCCAGGACTTGGGCTGGCATCCCAGGTCGTCCTGTCACTTGCCCTGTATCTTAGCGTGTGGACACTTCCTCATGTGCCATTCAGGCTCTCTTTTCTGAAGCCTGCATCGGAGAGCGCTCCAGAAGAGAGGCGTCCTATGGCTGTTACTGTTTCCCATGTTTACGGCTTAAATGAATCTGGTTCAAAGCTGAACAGGCTGTTGGTGAACCACAAAGCTGAATCCGCACTCAAAGAAATCCCCAGTCAAGCCGCCTGCCTTCCGGAGCCTGATTATTTACCAATAAACATTAAGATTGCAGCTTCCAAATTATTCATCAGTTGTTGAGATGTGAGCAAATGAAACCCTTAGCAACAGAAGGTGCTAAGTAGAATCAACCAGTTGTTCATTCATGTTCCAGGTCTTTAATACTCACTTTTGTTTTTGTTGCTTCGTTTCTTGCCCGTGGTCTCTGGGAGTGTCCTAGGATGTTTTAATCAAGTGGCATAGCAGTCTCAGTAAACTACTATTGTATTAAGTTCACCAAAGCTGAGGACTTTTGTGTCATTGTGACCTGTGGCAGTACGTCTCCAAGCTATCATTCCCTATCCCATTTCTTGGGTACACGCTTAGTACGTCACTTCAGTCCATTTGTTCCTTCACAATCAAGGTCCTGCTTGTTGATGTGTAACCATAGCAACGGGGTTATATCTGTCAGCATGTTATTATCAGTATAGTCAGAAAAACCTAATATAAATTTACGCTGTGATGCCGGAGAGAAAGCCAACGACGTGGTAAAGGTATTGAAGGTCTTGTTTTGGAATCAGTTCTAAAACTTGATAGTGATCATACACAAACACATCCAGATGAATGGAGTCGCCTGAAAGCACCCAGTCTCATTCAACTATAAACTGGGCATTGTAATATTTGGAGATGGGATTGAAGGAAGGTGGTTCTGTAAACTCAGCAACAAGGAAGGTAATAGCTCGCTTACTGCTCTACTGGTCACGCCTTTTATGTGTCCAGTAAGAGACATTGGAGGACTTTCCCAGTATATCAGGGATTTGTGGCTATTTCTTCTGGAACATGAAGAAGGACATGCTGGTAGAGACGGTGAATGGCATTCTATTTGGTGATTAAAAAAAACCGAAACAGAATAAGCCAAGAGATTTGAGTCTTGTTCTCAGTTCTGATCTCTAACATCTTCAGTGACCTTGAGCAACTTTTTTTACTTCGATGGACCCGAATTTCCTTATTTGTGGAAACACATGGTCAGATTGGATGTTCTTGAAGGTCCTTTCCAGTTCTGGCATGGAACTCAAAACATCAACTTACGTGATTTATTTACACAACCTTAGCAGAATTCATTTGGGTGTGTGAATTGTTTGCATCTGGGTAATTACTTGCACACTCGAAGAATACTTTAATAGAGGTGTTTTCTTGTAGTAACCAAAGTACAGTGAAGGAAACATGGACTCCCCAAAACCCAAGCTAGAAGCAACTTCTCTTTTAGAGCATGTGCTGATAAAATAGACATGAGGGCACTCTGGCCATGCCGGCCTGGCCTGCCCCACCCCTGCATGAAGTCCTGAGGTCTCAGAGCTCCCACTGGCTCTTGTGCCATGTGACACAAGGGCTATGTGACAACATATAAAGAGGGGAAGGTGTGAGGCTGTGAAGATACTCCTACAGGTGCTCGATTCCCCACAGAGCAAATGTGACGATTCTCAAGTTAACGACTTTGTTGGAAAGTTACCCAATTTCAGTCTTCCCTACTCCAAATGAGAATCCCTAGGGAAGTTCATCCAGCAGAGATCCCCTTGCACTAAAGAAAAAATTGAAAAAGCATTTTTGTTCTGAGAGCATCAACCAGTCACATACTCAGAGGGCATATTTTGCACTGTCTTCTGGAGAAAAGAAAAGCCCTAATAACAGATAAATTGGATGGGATTTCGGGTGGATTCCAGTCTCATTCTTCCGTGGTACCAGAGAGCTGTTACGATATGTTCTCTGATCAGTCCTGGTGCTCCGCTACTAAGCAAGACTTCAGAAAGACTCAGCAGGTGATGGCAAAAACGGTGGGGTGTCAAGAGGATGTTTTTATTCAGGAAGGCGTATGTGATTAATGATACAAAATGGAGTTGGTATTGCTTTAGATTCTCCTCTTTGTCCTTCCCCTCTTTGGTCTGGGCAGACTTTGCTCTCCTACCTGCTCTGGGAATCTGCTTCATCCGAATCTTCATCAGTCTGCAGACAAGCCCAGGCTGAAAAAAAACAAACAAACATCATGTGATCCTGTGAGCCTCTCTTGCTGTCCTAACTGCCCATCCAGTGTCCAGCTTTTTAAAAGAATAATTTTCCATTTTTAAATGACAGCTGACATACGCTGTTCATTAGTTTCAGGAGGACAACGTCGTGATTAGCATCTGTGTAACTTCTGGAGTGATCGCCGCAAGTCCTGTTGCCACCGGGCCCCACACACAGTTGTGACAGTATTATTGACTGTGTTCCTCCTGCTGGACTCTGTGTCCCTGTGACTACTTTTATAACTGGCAAGTTGCACATCTGAATTCGGTCCCCCTTTTGACCCATTTTCCAAACCTGCCCCCATCTGGCAACCAGCGGTCTATTTTCTATACCTATGAGTCTCATTCTGTTTTGTTTGCTCATTTACTTTGTTTTTTCGATTCCACGTATAAGTGAAATCATAAGGCGTTTGCCTGTCTCTGTCTGACGTATTTCACTTAGCATCGTACCCTCTGGGTCCATCCATGCTGTCACAGATGGCAAGCTTTCATTCTTACGGCTGAGCACTATTTCCTTGTACATACGCACTGCTTCATTCCTTCATCTGCTCCCGGCACTGTCCAGCTTTCTGAAAGAGAATCTGTACTTGCCGCATCTACTACCTCCCAACAAACTCTCTTCTTAATCTTTACAGTTGGCCATAAATTCCTTATACCGCTCAGAAACTGCTCTATGAACTGTGTCACAGATTTCGAAGCTATATGGTGACTATTCATTGTTTTTTATTTATTTATTTTTACAGTGTCTGCTATGATTGACGGTGTGTTTCCATTCTGGAATCTTTTTTCCTCCTTTGGCTTTCCCTCAGAGCATTGGGATAAGTCTTAAATCAAGTGATGTGCATGAAGCTCATAGAAACTGCTCACATGGACTCAATAAACATTAACTGCCGTCGTTACTGGGGAACACTGCGCATTCCAGTTTTTATGCTACCTGCCTGTTTCCTCTCTGTTGGTTTTATTTATTTTTTGTGCTCCTTAAATACAGACTCTTCCTGTGCTTCAGTCCTGAGCCCTCTTCTCTCTTAAAATGTTCCCAGAGTGGATTTCCTGCTGAGCTGGTGAAGGTTAAGCTTTAGGACCTACCGTGGGCACAGGCTTCCTCCAAGGCCTGGAGGGCCGGGCTGCATGCTCTCAGGGCCACGTGCGGTTCTCAGGTTTTCAGAGGGGAGCGACTGAACTGCAGGTGGCTAAGGCCACCCTGTGCCCGGCGTAGCCCTCCCGCGGACCTCTCCCGTCAGGTGGGGTTGGCGTAGCTGTGGACATTTTTGATGTTCCGTTGAGCAGAAGTTGAGCTGGAGATACATTTAGTTTCCCCTTTGTGGGTTGTTTTTATGTGGTTCTCAGTCCCTTCTGTGTTTACTTAAATGGTTGCTGGGGGACCCCATGTAGAAATGGCTCACCCAGACACAGGGGTGGCACTGTGATGTGAGGAGGTTGTCTGGTGTCTGGGCCCCGGAAGTTGGAGCCGGGTTGAGGGAAAGGCACAGAGACAAAAGCTACACTGTGGAAAATTTTCTCAACTGTCAACTTAAAAACTCACCACCATGCTAGAAGGAGGACTGAATTATGTTTCTATTCTCTCTGTAAGAACTTGTATTGCAAAATTGTTGTCTTGTGAAGGAGAAAAATCCAAAGTGTACTGGCAAAATACGTGGGAAAACCAAATGTACAAGTTAGAAAGGAAAGAATAGATCAATTGGACTACATGAAAATTTCTAAAAATTTCTTCAAATAATAGCAAAGTGAAAAACCAACCCACAGAATGGGAGGAAATTTTGTAAATCATTTATCAGAGACTTATATCCACAATATGTAAAGAACTCTTAAAACTGAATGATAAAAAGACAACCCAACTGAAAAAAGAATAAGGATTTGAATAATCATTTCTCCAAACAAGATATATAAATGGCCACTAAATAATGAAAAGAGGCTCAACATCAGTGGCCATTTGGGAAACACAAATTAAAACTACCATGAAGTACCACTCACATCCACTTGGATGGCTGGAAGAGGAAAGGCAGGAGAAACTGAATACCCATCCACAGCTGGTGGGAATGTAAAATTGGTATAAAAATGGTGTGACCACTGGGGAAACACCTTGACAGATCCTCCAAAAGTTAAATGTAGCATTATTACGTGACCCATACCAAGAGACATGAATAAACAAGTCCACAGAAAAGCTTGTACATGGACGTCTGTGGCAGAATGCTTCATAACAGCCCCAAAGTGGAAACAGCCTAAGTATCAGCAGATGAGTGGACAAGGAGAAGGCTGTAGCCATGCTATAATAGTATTTGGCAATAAAAAGGAATGATGTAGTCATACAGATGACAACGTGGCTGAGCCTTGAAAACATTATGATAAAAGGCGCTAGACATGAAAACCTTATACTGTGTTGATACCATTGTTATGAAATGGCCAGAATAGGGAAACTTGTACAGAGAGTAAGTAGAATCGTGGTGACCAGGAGCTGAGGTGGGAAGTGACAACTAATGAGTGTGACGTTTCTTGTAGGGGGAGAAGGTGCTCTCAGATTGGTCATGGCTGCATACCTTGTAAATATACTGAATTGTAAACTTTAAATGGGCGGATCGTATAGTCTGTGAATTTTATCTCAATAAACCTGTTTTAAAAATGTAGGAGAAAAGTATTTGTACTCAAATTTATCGATTGCCTCCCCGATAAAACCCACTCTCCACAGCTGTCTTCCAAGTCCTTTTACTTATATGGACCGTTTTTCTTCCTTCATCTCTACACTTGTGAACCTTACACATTACCCACATGCCCTACATCCTCTTCATCCAGATGGATATTCCCCCCACCCTCTCTTGCAGCCCCTAGCATAGTGCCTCGTGTTGTATTTATTTCTGTATTTGTTTTACTATCTGCATGTGACTGAGAGTGATTTCAGGCCAGGGAGTGTGCTTACTCATGTTAGCCTCCCTCAGAGCAACTGGTCCCTAATCTTATCTGGCTGGTACCTGACAGACTTGTGTCACTTACTAGAATGAATGGATTGTGAAATTATTCGAAGTGATCTCTGTATGACACTGCCTTTACCTACTTTTTTAGAAGGTCTTTCAAGAACAATGCCAGAGCAAACATGGAAAGACATTTTTGGAAACTCTTAAAACTTTAACTTGGGTAGGGTATTATTATTATCTGTCGCCCTGGTAACCATTCAAATTAGTGTCAATTAACTTTTGGCGGCACTCTGAAGATTCCTTATCGTGGGCACTAGTTTGTCAGATGAGGTAATGCCTTTTTCTGGGTACAGTTGTCACTGCAGAGATTGGCAGCGTTTCGTAGTTGTAAACAAAGCTGTGTCATGCGCGGGACCATGACAAAGAGAGACTAGGACGCCAGGGCCAGGAGCTCCGTGAAAGCGCTCGCTTCCGTTTGGGCGAGAACGGACTGTGGTCTGGGCAGTGAGTGAGCGCTCTGCCCTGCTCTTCAGCAGCTGTGCTCGTGTGTGGGCCCCAGAGCCTCCTGGTCCCGGGTGACGAGCCCCTGATGCCTGTTCAAGTTCAGCCGAAAGCTCCTTTTCTCCAGGGATCTTTGTCTGAAAATAATTCTTTATGTAAATATATCTATCAAGCGAAAAGATTTCAAATATGCACAAACGTGCCGGGGATGATACAACAATCAGACCCACCACCTGTGTTTAACAAATGCTACCTTTTGGCCGTCTCTACTCTGGATTGTCTTTTAATGAAAAAAAGAACATCTCCAAGATAGTCAGTGGAATCTTGTCCTCCCCTCCCCAATCCTATTTGCTTTTCCTCTTCTTCAGAAGTAACTGTTGTCTTCTTCCACAAATCTTTAACTGGTTAATCTTCCCGTCCAACTTTGATGTCAGGTGTTAACTCTTGGGGCTGTTTTCTCCTTTAAAACCTTAGGTCTTCCTTGCTCCCACTGTTCAGGGTCCAGCTTCAAGCCCATTCAGTGGGAGTTTCCCCTGGACTCCGTTGCAGCCAGCCTCCGGGTTACAGGGAGTACGTCACTTCCAGATCTTGGCTAAGATCCAGGGTTGGGAAGGGAAGGACAGTTCCAGAGGACACTTAGCACCACATTCCTGGAATTCTGGGAAGAGGAGGCAGAAGGCTATGTGGTCTTGTCTTTGAAATATGAAAGTTTGGTGACACCTAGGACTTTTTTCTTTTTTATTGAATTTGTTGGGGTGGCACTGGTTAACACAATTTTGCAGGTTTCAGGTGCACAGTTCCACAGCACATCATCAGTATGTTGTCTTGTGTGTTCCCCACCCCAAGTCAAGTCTTCCATCACCATTAAGTCCCCCTTTTACCCTCTTCCACCTCTCCCCACCAGCCATCACCACACTGCTGTCCGTGCATACCTGGGACATTTTGGACATGGCAGGTATGGTGTGTGCTCACAGGCTGTTGAAATGCAGATTAGTGCAATTCAACGGTGGTTTTGGGGAGAGTGACGCAGTGCTGGGTACTGGAGAGAGGAAAATGGAATGACCTATGTGGGGTTATGTGTGTATGTGCGCAGAATGTCTTATTTACATGTGTACTTGCCTCATTCAAAAATACACTTGAAATGACTTTTCAAACTAGATGTGGTAGAACAGAAAAGGAATGACAGAGTGAGGAAATGAAGATGAAGAAAGACGAGGATTGAAAGGATAACTTTGAATCTAAGGGAAGTTCAACACGTGAAATATAGGCTGTTCGGTGCGAGTGCTCTCTAGAAGTGGCCCACGGATTTGGTCATGGCCTTCCAGACAGTGAAAGGAGGTGAAGGGATGGATCTGTGACACCATTTAGGGCCCTTAAGATAAAACAGAGCAGTTGCCCAAGGAGGACTAACCATTTCGAGCACCGGTGCCTGAGAGCCATCTTCCTGAGAGTGTGGTCCTCACCTTTGATGGGGTGGGGAGGGGGCTGACTAGGACGCTCCAGTGAAGCGTGTGATGCTCTGGAGTGGCGTGGACCATGTACAGTGAGCATAGCGGAGGCACAGAGTGGCTAGTGTGCGAAGGAATGCCTGGTAGCCAAGGGTTGTTGGTGCTAACAATGCTGCCAATGGCATTATGATGGCGAGTTTTATATGTCAACTTGATGGGCCCCAGGTGCCCAGATACTTGATCAGACATTTTCTGGGTGTGTCTGCGGGGGTGTTTTGGATGAGACTAGCATTTGAATCAGTAGGCTAAATGAAGCAGATTGTAGTGACGCCAACATTATAAGGGAACTGAAACACTCAGAGGTTAGGGACCTTGTCCAAGGTCTCACCACTAGGAAATGGACCTAGTGTTTTCAGGGTACTAATCTGATTAAAGTCCACCTTGCACTTACTCTTCGTGGTGAAAATTGGAGAGGGCTCTGTGCTGGGGGACATGCAGATATTGCATCTTTGCCCTCTGAGGCTTCTCTCTGTCTCTGGGAAGGAAGGGACAGGCATGTATGTGGAACAGGCTGCGTGCTTATGTGGCGAGCGCCTGTGGCAGCAGCACCGTAGGATGGTGGTGACGGAGCTGACGGGCAGGAAGACGCCTGTGGGGGTGTCTGGGATGGGTGGGAAGCCATGCCAGGCTGCTGTGCAGAAGGGTGGACTGCAGAGCAAATGAAAAACAGTCGCAAGAACCGCTATTTTTCCCACAGCCACTTGCAGTTTAGAGAGCACCTCTTGGTGTCACGCAGGCTGCAAGTGTCAGCAGCGCTGACACTTCAGCCGTTTGACACTGACTTCTGTGCCTTCCTCACTACCCCTTGCTTCCTGACCAGTTCCTGGATCTCAGGGATTTCTGTCTCCACACCAGCCCGAAGCTGAAGGAGGAGAGGAGCAATGGGGGGAGAGCGTGTTTGGAGGTTCCGGAAGAGCAGATGTGTGAGAGGGAAGCCAGACTAGACTGCTTCTCCCTAGCTGGGAATTGTTCCTACCTCCTGATTTTTCCTTTTCCAGTACCCATTTCCCTTGACCTTAACCTCAACTCAGAGAGAGCACATGTGGGGCAGGGTGGCCCACCCTGGGTCTGGAGCGTATTCTCATAGGTGTCAGTGTGGTGGTTTGTGCTTCATAAGGCTGTGGCTGAGGCCTAGGCTGGTCACCTATGTGTCTCTTCCTGTGACAGCAGTTTTCACCGTCTGCCCTTTAGGGGAATTAGTGTTGCCTGCGCTTTCTGGAAATTAGCCCCTAAATTAGAGGTAGCCAGACTGGACTGGGGTGAAGTCATAAGTGCGTCAGATTGAGGACCTCCTGGGTAGTGGGCTGGGGTGGGTGCCAGGGGCACTGCACAGCTGGGTCTGTCTCCAGAGTGGGGAAGGCTATCTGGGGACGATGGGCACGGCTTGGAGGAACCTAATGAACTGGCCTGTCACTTTTGCCGCCTCCCTTCCCTCCAGGTAAAGGTTGCTTAGACACCCAGCTTCTGATTAAAGCTACGTGATGGAACTTGTACCAAGGGTGCCGACTGATGGCCCGTGTCAGGTTGTTGGAGTTAAAAAATATATTTTAATTTGTTTAGCTCTCTGGGGAAATTATCTGAGCCTACTTGTGATAATCAACTTTCACATGAGCTTTCAAAAACCCTGAAATTACTTGAGCCACAAAATGAGATTTTTAATCTACATAAATACAGAAGTCTTCCTCCTCCCCCTACCTTTTGTTTTGGAGAAGAGGGAAGATTAAAAAATTCCTATTTCATGTCTTCCCTCCACCCCCACAGGACACTATCATTAGCAGTTGCTGAGAAGTGATGAAATGAAAAGTGGATCGCATTTTTCACGTACATTTTTTTTCCTTTTTCCTTTGAAACTCTACAGCCACTGTTCAGGTTAGGGGAGGCGGCCAGTGCTGTGCTCCCCATTACAGGGAAGAGGGTCTCAGAGGGGTTCTGAGATTGGCCCCAGGTCCCGGGGCTGATGGGTAGCAGAGCCAGGAAGAGAACCCAGTTCTTTTGGCAGCTAGCCCCGTGCTGTCTTCACCCTGCCAGGCCTCTCGTAGCGGTGCTGGTGGTATGGCTTTCCCAAGCGACTAGAGGCTGGGGTGAGAGGGAGGGATACTGAAAAGCCAGGGCAAGTCATGGTAACACCCAAAGGCCAGTGTCTTAGCTTGGGTCCAGGGGATTGTCCAGGGCAGGTGCTTCCTGTGTTTCCAAGCTGCTTTGATCTCATGACACCCCCCCCCCCAAATGTGTCAGCATGAGGCTCCGGGGTGCACTGGGGCAGGGAAAGGGGGACTGAAGAGTTGCATGTTGACTTTTAATTGCTTCAGCCCAGAAGCAACAGAATTTAATGCCAACTGCACGGGAAGTCAGGGGACCTTGTCTGCTTTGTGTCCTGGAAGAGGAGAAGAGCCAGTGCTGGTGACCAGTAGCAATGCCTGTGGCACCATCCACAGGCCGAGAGGTCGGTACTGCAGAGCAGGAAAACACCCATGTCACAGAGCTCGAGAAAGTCTACACTACCAGCGATTACTTTGGGGTAACATCTGCGCATCTGACCGACGTTCAACAGACAAACCGGGCGACCTCTCCTAAACGTGTGTTCGTGACAGTTCGAGGATTGCGATTCCTGTGCTACAGGTGCCATTTTCCTGGTCGAACCTTCAGTGACTCCCCGTTGTCCTGAGGAAACAGTTAAAAAACTCCTTAATGTGACTGAGGCCTGTCCTGAGTTGGCCTTTGACCCCTTCCCCAATTGTCACGCACTAATCCGGGGCGATGGACCGTGTCACTTCTCCCAGGAGAGTGGGCTCTCTTTACCTCCTTACCTGTTTCCTCCCCGCTCGCTTCCTGCTGGCTGCCGCCACTCTGTATTCAGGTCTCAGCTCAAACACCATTTCTCAGGACTGGCCTCTGCTGCCTGGGTTAAGCCCCACCCCCTGCGCCCTATCAGCCCCTGCTCTTCCTGTAGCAGCTATTAGATCTTTGTGATGTAGAATCCTGTTCCCTTGGCTCAGTGGAAAGCTCCTGGGGTCAGGGAGAGGGACTGATGGCAGCCCTTGCCTTCAGGAGCTTACAGTCTGCCCAGGGCTTAGCCAGCACATGGAAGCAATCGAATGCGTATTAGTTAAATCAATGAATGAATGGACATATGCGTGCAGGAGTGAGACCTGACTGAGCAGGGGGAGGGGACCCATCTCTCGGGGTCGCGCACACTTCTCCGCCGGCTGTGAGGCAGGTCAGGCTCAAGGTGATTATTGTGAGCTTCAGTCATTATTTCTCTTGCTTTCGGTGCCAGTGCTTGTTGGTCTGTACGGTGAGCTTATTCACCAGTCACCTTCCAGCCTACTCCCTTCCTTCAAAGTGGAAGAAATAGCCTACGTTTTGGTTAAGTCATTTTCTGTTTCTTTAGAAAGGTCAAAATGCATGTGCTGAAACATAACTAATGGTAAAATGTTGCTAGGTGCCTGTATTATTTGACTGTAAGCCCCATCAGCGTTATTGTCTAATGGGTACAGGGGTTCATTTGGGGAAGATGGGAAGTTCTGCAGATGGGCTGCGGTGACGGTTGCCCAGCATCATGAATGTACTGATGCTTAATCCACTGAACTGTGCACTTGCAAGGGGTTGAAATGGTGAATTCTGTGCCGATTTTATCACGATAAAGTGCCCCAGACGTGACTGTGGACTATATAGCATAGGGTACCCTACCTGGACCGCAGCCTGTGTCATGTCACCAGGCTACTGTGTGATTGTGCTGCCAGGAAGACCGCTCAGCCCGAGAGCATTTTGGTTCCCTGGCTGCTAACTGAGGTTAGGAAACCATCCCCCAGTGAAACCCACATTGGCCCAGCAGAAGAATTCTCCCACCTTTTTGTCCCAGATGAAAACCCAGCTCAGCGATTTCCAGTTATTTGTTGAACTATCATTCACTTCTGTTATTTTTTTTTCCTCTGATAGAATTTGCTTGGGGGAATAAAGCAGTTATAAACTATTTCCTATCTCTGCATTTATTAAGTAATGATCCATTTGTCTCCTTCAAACCCTTAAAACATATCTTGACACAGAGAACCACCCAGCAGCGTCTGTGTTGGTTCCGACACCCAGCCTCTCCGCATCCATTGGATGTCATAGCTGCATTTGATGTAAAGCTGAAGGATAAGAGTGTGGTTTCCATGGCGCGTCTTAGCTCAAGGACCCTGTTATCACCTTCAAGGGAACAAGGTGATCTGCATTGCACTTGTTTCTGGCACGGTTCCTTTAAGAACCCAGCGCCCGGTGGCGGCAAGGCCCTGGAGGCCTGGTGATGGATGCCCTAGTCAGGACAGCATATTGGCTCTGCCACACGGTGGTGATGTACGATTTCAGCATTTCAGGGTGATTTGGATTCCCCATGCTCCCTGACTAGAATTTTGCTGCCATGTTGTTTTGTGCTTTGCTGTTCAACAAGAGGAAAATAAATCTAGAAACCTGCTCGAAAATGGACATACTGTCTTCAATTCTGTATTGTGAAAAGGTCTTAAAGGCGAAGCCTTCATTTTATTACCTGTAGGAGGAAGATGTTGAAGGTCCCTTCCAGCTCTAGAAATTCTAAAATTCTAGCCGACTCCGATGGAATATCAAGGGGGGCCTAACAGCCCTTCTACTTTCCTTGTCTGGCAAGCCCAGAGGGCTCATGGTCTGCAGCAGTTTTAGAGGTTGTTTCTAGCCCTCAGGGTTGATTGATCTGTTTATTCTGAGCTTGAGGCTGGAGAGAAGAAAGGAGGCAGTTTGTTTTGGGCACTGCTGAGAAAAAGCAGCCTAATCACCTAAATACCACCTTGGGGATGAAGAAACTCAGAGAAGGGAGTGGGTCTGTGCTTTGATTTGAAAGGAGGAAGACGGAAGAATGGGGGAGGCCCAGGAAAATCTGGGGAGTGTAGCCCGCAGCCCAGTGAGGATGGAGAGCAGAAAGCTCCTGAGCACCGGGGGCTGGGTAGCGAGGGGGGTTTGGTTTCCTCAACCCTCTAGGAGGGAGGCCCTCACTCCAGAGGCTGGCTCCCCCTGCCCCGTTCTGGACCCCTTCCGTCAGCTCCTCCAGACCCCAGGGGCTGACTCTGGGGCTGCTCCGTGGCAGGTGCCTGGGCAGTAGAACACAGCGCACAGGCCTCGGAGTACCACCTGTCACCTTTCTGGCCGGCAATCGAAAGGTTTTCAGAAGAATAGGGTTAAAACTTAAAACAAGAAAACTGCTAAAATAGAATGACCACTGAGTTTTATCTTTCTATCTTTTTTCAAATCTTCACCTGAGGATATGTTTATTGATGAGAGAGAGAGAGAGACAGACATCTATTGGTTGCCTCCCATTCACTCTCCAGCCTGGGATCAAACATGCAAACAACCAACTGAGCCACCTGACCAAGGATCTTTCTCTCTTCACTGGCCTTGAAATATGGGGCAGGCATGGGATTCGATATTTTTAAGCAAGCTAATGACTCAAATATTACAAATTACACCCCACCTTCTTTCCAGGTTAGAACGGCGTCAGACCTCGATGCATTTAAAAGTAGAGATGAGGCAAATCTATTGTTTCTCCTCTTGGTTCCTATTGCCTCTGTCGTGAGGAATAAGAACTCTGAGACAGGGGAGATCCTTAAGCATATTAGGTTTGACTGGGTCAGTCCTGCAAATATTTATTAAGTACACAGAAAAGGCAGGGTACTCTAAGACAAAACAAATCAATTAATCAATATCAACACTTGTCAGTGGTTGGGCGGAAAAGACAATGTGAGGAATGACTGGCAAATACAGGTGTGAATTCCACTCAGTCTCGGCAAGACGAAGGAAGAGGAAACTCCTGGAAAGGAGAGGGAGAATGCTGCCCGCACCAATCTGAGGGACCCTCGGGGGCTTGGCCAACTACCCACCCCCCCCGGTCTGTTTATTCTGGGAGCCGTACAACCTGATAGAGCCACTTGATCGCTAATACCTGCTTGACTGGTGAGCTGAGGGTCGTCCAGGCTGGGGTAGTCCTGGAGCTCAGGATTGTCATTTCCGTTTGCTGACCTTTCACAGGAGGGACTTTGCTGTGACTCTGTAAGGCCACAGGGCTAAGTCAGAATTCACCGAGTACAGTTTGGGAGACTCTGGCAACCGCGTTGGAGTTCCAGGGTGAAAGGAGCATATAAAAATTCCATAAGCTGATAACTTTACTCCCCTGCCTCCTGGTGGGTCTGTCAACCCTCAGATTTCACATGGGCTGGTGAGACAAGAGCCAGCAAAACCAGGGAAAGAGAAAGGGGCTTCTCAAAAATAAGGGCAACTTTTACTATCTGAGATCAGCTAAACTGAGATTGACCAGGAAAAAAAAGTTTGTGTTTTCTTCCTAGAAAGAAGGATACTTTTGCAAATAGGAAGCATACAGGGATATTTGGATTATGAGGAAAAATCTAAAATTCGTGAGGAATCATGCACAGGAAGAGAGAACTTGGGAATATGAGCAGGGGTGGGGAGAGAGACGCAGTACAAAAGTGAGTCTACAGTAATTCTTCCATAGGAAAATGCATTCAGAGGTGTCAGGAGGCACAAGGAGAGGATGATGTTTTTCTTTGCAAGTCAGAAGATCTGGCAGAACCACAGTCTTCTCTGCAAGAGTAAGAGCCTTGTAAAGTTCTAAAAATAGGGCTCTGGCCAGGTAGCTCAGTTGGTTGGAGTATCATCCCAATACCCCAAGGTTGTGGGTTTGATCCCTGGTCAGGGCACATATAAGAATCAACCAATAAATGCATCAGTAAGTGGAACAACAAATTGATGTCTCTCTCTCTCTCTCTGAAATCAATCAATAAAAAAATAATAAAAATAAAAGGGTCTACACACAGGCCAGTGAGAGAGATGGGGGGTGTGAGGGTAGGCAACCAGGAGGAGCTGCAGGTGTGGCTGGCTCAGGAGCTCGTAAGGGCCCTACGCAAGGCTGGGCCAAACCGACAAGATTTCTTGAGGGTTTTAGTGTGATTAGACCCAAGGAGATAAATTCAGTACAGCCCTGGGAACTTTTTTTTCCTTCAAGTTACAACTCTCAGGGTGTAAGCAACAGAGAGCGAAACACAAGCATGTCCAGATCCAGTTCGCTTATTTACTCAGACTTGTAGGACCTCTGCCCTCGTGTGCTCATCTGCCGAACTTCCTGACTCTGAGACTGTTCGCAGCTGCCATCATTTTGTATAAATAACAGTCTGCTGAAGAGGGGGTGACAGTGTGGCATTTTGCCGGGCCACTTCTTGCTCAGCATTCCTCACGAAGTCTCTGCCGCTGGCCGTGTGCCAGGCCTGACAAAGAACCGTGAAAGCGACTTGGCGTAAAGTGACTTTTCAAAATTATCATTGAGCTCACTTCATTATTGCATCTTTCGTGCTTGGCAAAATAATTACTATGCTTTTTTTTTTTTAAGTCAAAAGTAAACATTGATCAAATGTTTTCCCCCATGTGGATTATGGAATATTCAGTGATCTCTGAGCTTTGTCTCCCGGGGGTGCATCTCACGCAATGCCTGTCCTTCCTACAGAAGTGCACACACAAGCGACTGGGGGTGACCCCTGACGAGAACTGCAGGTCATTGCCCAGAATTTCCGAGAGTGGCTTTAACGCCGTGACTCACGACGTACGGCTTCGCTGGCCCCTTTCTGAGTGGGATTGGAGGAGAAAAGGGCAAATGTGAGAAGGCAGCCCTGTGGCTTTGAAAAATACGTGAGTGGGAGGTTTGGAGGGTGGGGTCAAATCGGACGTTTTTCTTTTGTAGCTTAGGCGTGGGTCCTTCAATGGGGGTGATTTAGGAGCATGAAAAAAAAGACAGGCTCAGCGTCATCATGTCGTCTGCTGTTAACACTTCAGAAAATACATTGGATCCTGTCAATCCAGGAGAACTTTTCAGAATAATGAAATGACATTGCATTTTTAGAAATAACCATACCCTGACTTTATCAGGATGTTGCTCTTCACGAAGTGCTCTTACGTATACGTGTTATTTGATTGCATTGTTGTGACGGTCAGCCCTGTGAGTTAAATCAGCTACTGCTACTTTGATTTGTTCCAGATGAGAGACTGGGGCTCAGAGCACTCACAGGCCACGCACACTGCCACGTCCTTGGGCCCGAGGTGCACAGCTGGAACCCAGGGCTTCCTGTTCAAAATCCCTGTACCACCTTCAATACATATAATATATATCTAACAGCAGCCTTGGATACACAGGAAAAAGTGAGCAGAATGTGGAGTTCCCATATACCTCCTCACCCCACCCCCAACATCCCTATTATTGACGTCTTGTGTCTGTGGTACATTTGTTATCATTGATGAACCAATAGTGTGATATGTTGTTATTAACTAAAGCCCAGAGTTTACATTAGGGTTCAATCTTGGAATTTACACATTCTACGAGTTTTGACAAATGCATAATGACATGTGTTTACAGTGCCCTACAGAATAACAGTCCTAATGCCCTGCAAACCCCCTGTGCCCCACCGATCTACCCTCCATCCTTCTAATGCCCTGCAACCACTGAACTTCTGTCTCCACAGTTTCGGCTTCTCCCAAATGTCACACCACTGGAATCGTACAGGATCCTTCTACTACCTTTCGAAGTCCAGCATTTTCCCTTTTTTGTTTTTATCAACAGCAACAAAAATTTACTTGTTTCTTTCTTAGTCAAAATTTTTTCATGAAGATCTGTGCATAAAGAAAACTCTTTTTTTTTTTCCCACCCCCATCTCCTCTCCTGTTCTAACCATTCAGATGTCCTTTCTCAATATAACAAACTTAACTGCTGGCTTAAATCAGGAAAAGTCAGCAAAAATCTTCCAGTGTAGCCTTACTGTGATACTCTTTCTTGTATACCTATTCTATAAGAGAATTATACCTTTTGTGATTGAGAAAACTAAGGCGTTGAAAGAGAAAAGGGCTTGCCCAAGTAAAAACATTGGGAGAACAGAAAATAAAAGCCAATTTCCTTTCTTCCCCTTTGAGATGCTCCTGAATTTAGCCACAATCAAGCAGTGCCCAGTAGGAGAGACCATGCCAGTCAGCTCAGCCATTCAGTGCAGAAGCTCTGGCTGTTGCGGCCAAGGCCACGGGCTTGATCCTCCTCACACAGGCTAGTGAGTTACCTTGAAACTCACCTTTAGCTCCCGGACGTTGTGGTGGCCCATGTGGTCCCACTGGATCATGAGGAGAACCAGGACAATAAATTTGGATCTCACCTTCCTCTCATCCCAAACCCAAGAATAAAGCAAGTCAAACACATGTCCTACCAGAGGCAGGTCACGCATTGTTCTTCTTTTTGCTTGAAGGAATTGAACGCCAGCATTGCTTGATGAGAGAGACTGCGTTCTGAAGTCGTTTTGCAGTGAACAGGGGGATAAAGACTGCATCTGGTAACCTAGGCGTTTGCTTGGGTACTTCATTGTTGTGGGTTCCCTGTTGCCTGGGTGGTAATTGTTTACAGTTATGAGGTGTCCAGAATGACAAAAAGATGCAGGATCATAAGCGTTTTAAAAAGCTTCTGGCTTTTAAACAAGGACAGAGGGTCTTCTTTAAGAGAGCACCAGGGATTGGATAACCGCGGATGCACCGACCGTGAATGCTTGCGGCCCAGTGCCGGTGTGGGGCGGGGGCTTGGTAACCTTGTCACTTAGGTGGCAGCGCAGTCAAGTAGAACACAGCTCCAGCAGGCAGGCCAAAACTTCTCCAATGTTGTTTCAAAAGTCGTTTATTGATATCACACTTGGGTGGCCCGGGGCGAGTCACTTCTTTCCTTTTGACGTGTCCTGCCATGTCTGTGAAATGGGGACAGTCACTGTGATATGTGGCCCTGACTCAGAACAGATGGGGTGACCCATTCTGAGAGGTGGGTGCTGTCAGTGTGCAATTCGAAGTCATGGAAGCATCCAGATGAAAAGCGTCTTATCATTAATACCTCTTTTATGTGGCACATACATTACTTTGTATACATATTTTTTAATTTTTATTTATTTTTAGAGAGAAGGGAAGGGAAGGAAGAAAGAGAGGGAGAGAAACATCAATGTGTGGTTGCCTCTCATGAGTCCTCTACTAGGACCTGGCCTGCAACCCAGGCATGTGCCCTGACTAGGAATCAAACTGGCAACCTTTTGGTTTGCAGGCCCATGCTCAATCCACTGAGCTACACCAGCCAGGGCACTCTGTATACATATCTTAATGTTTATTACATGCGTGTGTATACCCATGTGTGTCCAGCACTCACAAATGCAGGGCAGTGGCCTTTTCTCCCCCCACCAAGGTCACGATGCTGCCTTCAGCCCAGATGCCCAATGGCCGTTGGGTTTCTTCCAGGGCCGCTAGGCACAGGTTCTGGGCCATGTTCCTTTTCAAAGCCCGTGGCCTCGTAATGCTCAGACACGTTGGCTTGCATGAAGAGGCCAAGAAAAGTCCGCACATGTGCCAAGACTGTGGCTGTGGACTTGGCACGAGGAGAGGCAGCTGGTGAGGATGGAGGGCAGCCTGCCTCCCGTGGCTCCCGTTTCTCGTAGAAACTGATTTGGGACGGTCTTCTGGTTTACACAGATTTAGCAGGCATTTCTTTGTCCCTAAAAATTATGTTTATGTTTTGAAAGACCCATGTATTTATCAATGATTGGGAAATATCATAGAACTGGAAGGGGACTTGAAAATCATTTTTTGGCCCAATTCCAGTCCTATTCATCCTTTTTTAGTCAAGAACCAGTCCCCAAGGTTAGTGGCAACCTTTCACCTTCGCATTCATCTCTCAGTTTCCTTCCCTTCTCGCTCATGATGTTTCATTTCTCTCCCGTCAGAATCTTTAGAAGTTAAAAAAAAAATTACGGTCACAACTTAATATTGGGACCAGGGACAGAATCGAGCTTTGTGAGCCCTTAACCCTTGGACAGTGAGGGCCTTCTTCCTGAACAAGAGTGCAGTGATGTCTAGCCTTATTGTGGTGAACATTTTGCACTGTATGTGTGTATGAAATCCTCATGTTCTATACCTTAAACTTGCAGTGTTAATATAAATGATATCTCAGTGGAGTGGGAGACAAATCAAAACAGAAGCATGCTCAAGCTTAAGGTTTTGCCCTGGTCAGGACCGATAAGGTTTCTTTATTTCCCCTCCCCATGCCCTATATGAAATGGAGCAGTTGTGAGGGTTTGAGTCAAAAAGACTTTCTTTGTAGGGTGTTGTCATTTTAGGTGACCAGAGCGCGCAGAGTAAATGCAAAGGAGCCTTAATTATCAGATCGGTTACCACGTAGATTGTTTTAGTTGCCTTTGCTTCCTTGTTGCCTCCCTTGCCTTCTGGTCGCCCGCCTCCTGCCAACGCTCAGCTGTGAGAATTTGCTAGAGGTGCCCCCTGGCAGAGAGATGCAGTAGAAGCTCTTCACCTGCAACCCATGAGCCCCCACTGCCCTGATGTCGGGGCTCAGTGACTCGGGAACCCCAAGAATCACTGTTTCACAGCCTTTGCTGTGACAGAGTCTGGCCTCTGCCATCTTGACTCCTAAGATGACTGCAAAACATCAGCATGTTTTTAGCCATTTTTTTTCCTAGTAAGTTTACTTTCCAGGGCCTCGAGGCGCTAGACCAATGGGATAAAAGAGAAGCGTTTATATTTTTAGGAAGGTAATACTTTCAGTGGTAAAACAGAGTACATCAGACCTCAAGAACTTGCGGCTTCCAGAAAGGAAGTGGCTTTTACCGATGGTCTAACCTGAGTTGGGAGGAATGTCTTTATCTGAGACACGACAGTGAACCCGTAGCCAGGTTGAAGCGAAGAGTGGCAGTGAGCAGGACTATCTGGTCCTGTCACAGCCGTCAGGGGAGTGACAGGTGAGGAAAGGCAGGGAGGCCCCCGGGAGCAGCCCTGCTGACAGGGCTGAGGAGGAGGGCTCCTGGGAGCAGCCCATACCAGGGCAGCAGACAGCTGGGTGTCACTGGGTTTACTCACTGCTGTGACAGCATGTCATGACGGGGATTCATCTATTTCTTTTTTGGGGTCTCAGGCCTAACGTTTGTGAAAATGAGGGATTGCGCTAGGACTAAGGGGCCCTTAGAGTCCTGGTTTCTTTCTTTTAACCTCTTGTTTGCATTCCTAAATATTGGGTTGGTCAAAAAGTCTATTTAGTTTATCCTGTAAAATAAAACACACATTTTTAATTTTTACCAATAACTATTGATTTGGATATTTTGAGTATGTTGGCTATCTCCTGTGTGGTTATAATGTTGATCTCAATGTCTTGATTTGATCGCTATCCCTTTCACCTGGTCTTCCCGACTGTGGAGCGTTGTCCAGCCAGAAATCTCCGGCATGAAACTTTGCAAACCACTTTTGACACATTTGATCAGTCACGGCACCTTCTCCACACACTGCACAAATCTTTTTTTTTTTTTTTTTGCATTTCAGTTGCACTTTTGCCTTTCTTGAAATAATAAAGCCTAATATGCCAAAAATATTGCATATCTTCTTTCCTCTTCAGTATTAAAATGACTACACAAAGTTTCACCAATTTTGATAATTTTTTAAAAATGCTGATATGACAGCTGTCACAATACAATTCAACAAAATTGTTTAGAATAAAGTTAAAGACATCTAAGCACTACTAGAGCCATCTTCTGGAAAAATACCAAACGAACGTTTTGGCCAACCCAATATCTCTGAAGTAGGCCAAGATAATGAAAGAGTTTGTAGTTGTAATTTTGCTCTGTAAGGCTTTCTTTTTCAGGTATCTTGTATTCACTTTATTTGTTAATTACCTGGACATGTTAAGTGTCTAGCTAAATCGACGGCCTGTGTGTAAGCTACGGGCATCTGTCCCTCGCTCATGCCATGTCTATGATGTGGCTCACAGACCTCAGAGAGTAGCCAGCTGCACCGTGACCACCCTCTGACACGAGGTGCCTTCTACCAAATCCAGGGGGGTTGGGGATGCCCTTTGTGGGTTTATAGAGGCCCAGGTTCCCTGAGACAGAAAGGACTGGGCGCTCCTGGTGCTCTGACCACTGTCCATCCGGTCCCCACCCTGTCAGTGCCTTTGTCATCACAAGGGTGGGCACCAGGGCCTCCGACGACTCCCTCTCTGTCCTGGGAACTTGGAAGACAGGCAGGGGAGCTGTGACTGGGACTGACCCGGATAGGCACCCATCCTTCCAGCAAGAGCTGCGTTTCGGGGGAGGGGGAGCCAGGGTGTCAGAGGAGGTCCGATGTATTCACTAGTTCTTTTAATGGTTCCACGTTAAGGGATAGAAAAGACATGCTCATTAAGTGAGGTGGAAGAACCCTGATGAAGACAGAAAGCCTGAGGCAGGAACGGGGGGCATTAGAGATTCTGGAAGAACGGGCTAGCCACATGGCACCTGAGGGAGCTGAGAGCACGGTCCTGAACCGCTGATATCTGAGGGGGACAAGCCTCAGAGCAGGAAGGGGGCAATGATAGAGGGGCGGTGGGCACTTGCGATATTATATAATGATGGAAGGGGCCTGGGCACCTTGGGGTGACAGAATCACAGCCTCCACTTCTGCTGTGAGTGACAAAGAGCCTGGAATCACATCGTTGTGGGGTCATCCAGGCCCTGGAACAATGTGCACATGCCAGAGGCTCCTGAGGAGCCCCATCTCAAATTGTTGGGGTCCCAGAAAGGGTTTGGAAGAGTCTTACAGTCCAGCTCTGAGGGACGGCAGGGTCCAACTTGAGAAAAATGATGACCTTTGACTTTCTTCCTATTTAAAATAAAAGAACATAAAACTCAAGGTGCTCTTGAGGAAAGCCCTCTGTCATTCAGGACTTTCACTGAAGATGCAGATTTGAAATTTGATGAAGGAAGCATGGCATCTGTCCGCAAATCAGGTGCTGTCTGTGGCAGATACATTACACTTGCATGTGAGACAAGGTTTCCGGGAGCTGGGCTTGGGAACTGTCACTTGACTGGTGGCTGCAGAGGAAGGACTTCATCTTCTACAGGGACCTGGTTAGCTGTGAGACTTTAGGTCAGTGACTGGATGGTAGATGGCAGATGGGTGGACATCCATGATACACTGTTCACCGTGTTCTGTTCTATAATGCGCGGGAATAAAATTATGCAGAGCATGTGATACACTGCACACTTTTTACACCTGCAGGGATTGCAGGGCATTTCAGCTGAGATGTTGTGCTCCCACTGCAGTGCCCACTGGGAGGGGCAGTTGGTGTGTGTGAACTGGCTTATGCGACTGAGGAACCTTTCGGCTGAGGGTACTCGTGGGTTGGTGGTTGGAAGAGGGTGTACGTACACCTCTCTTTGAACTGCTGTGAGTTCATTCAGGCAGGTGATTCACTGTGACATAGGGTAAGGTGAGAGGCAGGTGTGACATTTCAGGACAGAATAGGGGGTCCTCACCCTTGATGACCGTTCACGCCCCAGATCCAGATTTGCAGTTGGAAGTAGGTCCTTTCTTTAGCCTCTGCATAGCAGAGGTGGGCTCATTGTTTTACTCTTTCTCTTTCCCTGGGAAATTCTTCATGGGAGGAGATTTTGCCGGGTCTGACCTTCCTTCCTGGTTTGTTTCAGCCCCTCCTCCTTCCCCCTGCTTGCCCCCGCCCCCACCTGCTCACCCACCCCACTGCTAACATGACCTTGGTGTCTTCTGGAAGCCATGGTCTCCTTAGGCTTCACAAAGGGTTTGGGGCCCTCCCTTCCATCTGGTGGTCTTGTCCAGGCTTTGCGCAAGATGGCGAGAAGCCCTGGCTGGGTTGCTAGCTTCCAGCACTGTAACTGGCTTCTGTGTGTGGCGCATCCTTCGCTGTTCTTTGGGAGGGGCGTCTGCCTTTTATTTTGTCCCGCTGCCTGTCCTCTGCGTGGGGCTGGTTTTGTTGGTCAATGGCGGGGCTCAGAGGCAAGTTCAGAAGTAGGAGCACACTACTCAGGAACATCCCCTGGAGAGACATTGTACTTTCCGTGTGGGTCTCTCCAAATAAAATCCACAGGGTGCAGGCAAAACATAGGTCAGGGGTGCCCACAGGGAGCCAACCCGCTAGTACTAAAGGGTATTATTGAACAGCACTAATCAGAGGACGGATGGAGAGTAAGAAAGCAAGGTGAGCATGCGAGAGGAAAGCAGGACACTGAAGATGAGAACCCCCAACAGATATTGCACCCCCATGTTTAGAGCAGCATTATTCACAATTGCCATAGGCAGAAGCAACCCAAGTGTCCATCGACGGGTGGATGCCTCAACACAATTCCCCACAATGGACTATATTCAGCTTCAAAAGGAAGGAAGTTCTGACCCATGCGGCCATATGGGTGAGCCGTGAAGACATTATGCAAATGTGAAATAAGCCCGTAAGGAAAGGCCACATAGTGTGTGATTCTACTTGCACGAGATACCTAGAACAGGCCAGTACGTGGCGGCAGAAAGCACAGGGGTGGTTGCCAGGGGCTGGGGGTGGGGAGTTAGTGTTTAATGCAGTCAGTTTGGGGGTCAAAGCTCTGGATGTGGGTGGTGGTGATGGCTGCACACAGCAGTGTGAATGTGCTCCATGGCACTGAACTGTGCACTCAGATGTGCTCCAAAGTGTTCAATGTTATGTTTATTTTACCGCAGTTTTTTTTTTTTTTAAAGATCAGGACTCTCTATTTTCTATTCTTAGATCCTTAACTTTTAACCTCTCTAGATCCTCTAACTAAAGATCTCCTGGATGGCGTGTGGGAGACTTTTTGGGGACTGAGAGGGAGGCTGGAGAGTTTGCTGGTCTCCTGTTACCCGTCCACCAAGGCACAGGAAACAATGTGGGTGGGAACCCGAGATGGGCTGTCTTGTTTTTAATTTGCAGAGGAAATGGTAGCAGCACCCTTTAGATTCACCTTGAATTCTACTGGGCAGCTTTGAAATCTACATTGACATCTTTCCAGCAACCTCATAGCTGCCTACTAACTTAATGGGTGTTTTGCTCATTCCTAATACCCAGGAATGTCATTAAATGTTCTTTCCTGGTCTTAACTAACACTGCTTGGTCCTTGCAGCCTGGTTGATTAATGGCAGGGTAATTGCCCTTCATTTCGTTGCCTTCAAAACAGTGCCACCTGGGTCTTTACTGCCCTGGAAGCAGATGTCTTCTGCACAGAGTGAAATTCCTACCAGTTCAGCCCCTCCTCCTACAACACTTAGGTGACAAGTCACTGGGGGCACAGGAAGGATGGGAAAGCAAGCAGCCCTGTGGGAGCCTTCAGAAGAGTAACCCCAGGCCCTCCCAGGTTAATTATCACTGACTGGGCTGGCCAGTGAGCCATGGGCGGTCAACAAAGGAAAGGAATTGTCCTCTGGGGAGGAACAGGGTGCTGGGCAGGCAGGGAGCAGAGACAAGCCCCAAGAATGAGGAAGGGGTTGCAGTACGGTGCGTAGTGTGTGGCTGCTGGCCTGTTCCCTGGTGATGCGGACATTTCTGAGCATTGACTATGTGTCTACTTATGTGGAGTGCTTTCCGCGATTACCCACTGTTACATTTTTGTAGATGAGCAAACCAAAGCTCAAAGAGGGAAAGTAACTGGACCAGGGCCACACGTGTATTCAGCGTCAGAGCTGGGATTTCAACCCAGATCTCCTTGATTCCAAAGACTGTGTCCCTGGGCTGGATAAGAATTGGATCTCACCTGGAGTCCCCAGCATGTTCCAGGAGGCCTGTGTGTGGTTTCATTTATCCTGATGAAAGTAGGGGGCAGATACAAGCAGCTGGGCCCAGGGTAAGAGGAGTTTCTCTGCCCTGCTTCTGCCCTTCTCACCCGTGGGCACCTACAGCCATCATCTGATTTCTGGAGTCCGCTGCCCAACTGGCCCTTCGGTGCTAAATGTGACTGGCCTTGCTACCCAGGCCAGGGCACAGTTTGGTTGACCCCTTGGTACTCCTCTCGACCCCATCCCAGTTCTGGCTGGCCTTGTCCCTTTTAGGCCTTGCCCTGACCTCCCAGGCCTGGCATCCCACACTTGTGCATCTGGTTTCCCAGTATCCCAGGGTGCTACATGTGTGTGCAGGAGGTTGGTTTCCTTAACCTAAAGAATCGGAGTCTGTGGACTGGATAGGGCAGAAGGGCCTGGAAGGGGCTGAACAGTGAGCGAGAAGGCTTGGGAAGTGAGTCAGAGCCAGAATCCCCTGCTCACCTTTTCCTGGGAAGGAAAAGACCTCTGCAGGGATTCCTTCCCCACTCGTTAGCTCTTGCCTTGGTGCTAAAGGATGCTCTTCAGAGAAGCCCTGTGCGCTGTTCCTAGGAAGGAGTGTGCTGTTCGCAGGAAGGAGTGTGCTGTTCGCAGGAAGGAGTGTGCTGTTCCCAGGAAGGAAGGAGTGTGCTGTTCCTGGGAAGGAGACAGCATAGGCCACAGGAAGGGGGACTGCGCAGGGGATCAAAGAGGTCAGAGTGTGGCAATGAGGGCACACGGCGAGACAGTGAGTCACCGTTGTTCGTGCACGTTTTGTCCTGGTCGATCTGAACACTTGGTGATGGTCGTAGTGACCCGTAGTGATCTTCTCTGGGAAGGGATGTGGTTTTTTTGATTCTTTACTGATGTGGAGTCCATGATGATGGACTGGCAGGGGGATGCTCTTTCTGTAACAGTGGTTTGCTTTGCCGCAGGTCCAGCAGTGGCAGCTCGGGGAGCACTTGCACTTGGGAGAGCTCCTGGGGGTCCCTGGGGCTCAGTCACTTCCTACTTTTTCCTGTTCATCCATCTCCAGGATCAGCAGTATGTGCGTGGCCTCCCTCACCGGAATGCCACTGACGCCCTGCGAGCTCTCACCCTTTGTGTCCCCAAAGTGCTCAGGGACCAGAAAGCCAGCTTCATTAAACTGCGAAGACTGGCACTTTGCTAAGTGGTCCATTTTCAGTGAAACTGAAACCTGGGCTAGGATTTTTGGGTCACTTCCCAGATCACAGGAATTTATTGCCTCATTAACAGTCACATAAGCAGTTTTAAATGATTCAAGAACAGCCTGACCACTTGGAATCCCAGGTCGTCTGCTCAGCCTCCTGCCTTTTAGCTAGTCTGTGAGGGACTTTGGCTTCCAAGGGGGCCCACTACGGGGAGGAAGGGGGTAGGAGGAGATGCAAAGTGAAAATGGGAGTGAGCAGGCATTCTGGTTCATCAGGGAGGAGGGACTTTAATTGTCTCTGTGTGGGGGGGTTGGCATTTAGAAGTTTTGTAACTGAAGATGGTTAGTCATTTAACCTGGTAACTTAGAGGTCCTTAGGAAGAGGGGGAGAGAGAGAGGGAGAGACAGAGAGAGGGAGGGAGGGAGGGGTGGGGGGAGGGGGGAGAGAGAGAGAGAGAGAGAGAGAGAGAAAGAGCCATGACTTAAATCTGTTTCCACTTTTAGGCCAAGATGATTTGTAGATTTGCTTAATGATCTCTCCCCCACAGCTCTAGTGTAAGCTCCTTCACAGCTGTTTTTGTTTGTGTGTGTGTGTGTGTATTTGTTTCACTTCTCTGATCTTTTCTTCACTAATGTGTTCCAAGTACTTAGAACAATGCCTGGCACATAGGGACATAATAAATATTTGTTGAATGAATAATTGAATGGCTATGGATGTGTGTGTATAAGTGTGTGTGTGTGTGTGTGTGTGTGTAGGTAGGTACACATGCATGTACAAGAGTCATATCTCACCCACAAGTTATTTATCTAACAACTTTGAGTGTGTAAAATAGTGAAGAATTAGACCATAGTCCAGAGGGCCGTGGAGTAGCCACATGGAGGTGACAACGTGCAAGCTCCTGTTTCCTTACTCACAGGAGAGACTTACCATCCTTCGCAGCCAGGCCTATTTTAGATACTGTTCCTGGCCTGGAGCAGATCAGAAACGGCAAATGAAAGAGAGAGATAATCAGAAGGACAGAACCAACAAAGTGACAGCTAACAGCTTGACAGAAGGAGAGAGGACAGAAAGCAGAGCTGAGGACTCTAAGGACAGCCTTCTGGAACCAGCCTTTTACACACCACTGTCCCTGTGGACATTACGTCACATAGCGTGGTATGAAATTCATTAACATGCTTGGCAGACACCGAGTCGTCAGAAGCCTAAATTATGTTTCATAACTTCATAAGAAGGCAAGGTCGCCTCTAATTCTTTAGAAACCATCCTTTGGCATGGTTTAAATAACCGTTTTTTAAGGAGTATATGCTTCCTTTATCTATACCAGGAGGCAGAAAATTATGGCCTACAAGCCAAATCCTGTGTGCTGCTTGTTTTTATTAATAAAGTTTTATTGGCTGTTTCCAATAAAGCTGGCCCTGGTCCAGTTGTCCACTCTTGGCAACTTTTGCGTGGCAGTAGCAGAGTTGAACAGTTGCGACAGAGACGTGTGGCCTGTGAAGCCAGAAATACAGGGACGAATGCAAGGAAGCTTGTGGTTGTGAGTACGTGAAACAGCTTATTCTTGAATTATTATTGATTAGCTATTGTATTATTTTCTATATGATCAACCGTAAACCTACTTTTGCCCCACCCTGTATTCGTTGTCTGGTCCTTTATAGAAAAGGCCGAGTGATCCCTGATCTAGAAGCTGAGTTCTCCTGGATTTCAGGTTCTACTTCTGTGTACATCTGATTCAGTTGTACACATTATCAAGTGGCCCACACACGTGAGTGTGTGTACATGCACGTTTCTGTGCCTTAGCACAATTGTATGCTAAGTACCACCTTCCTTTTACTTGTCAAACATAGCTCTACGAAAGAGTTTGGATCAAATTAGCCACCAGCCTCCCTGCTTGATTCAGTGGGCGGTGGGTTGTGACCTCTGACTCCAAGGGCACGGACATTTTGGAGAAGGGTAGCACCCCTAGGAAACCTCACTGCACACCCACCGTCCCCTCAGTAGCTCCTCAAGTACAGGCCCATCAATTGCACTCAGAACTTTTATTACTGCAGAGGATTCAGCGCTCCTGTATTTCGGACTACGTCGGTCACGTGGGTCAGTTGAGTAAATGGCACTGGAAGTCAAGTGCACTGGCAAGAAGTCTTACCTGCGTCGTAAAGTGTGGAGTATATTCTAGGTTGAAGTTTGCTCTTACCAGCTCTGCCTTCGACATGCTCTTTGCTCAGCCTAGCTGATATACTTTGCTTTATTCTGTTGACTTTCGAGGACTAAGAGCCAAAGTTCACTGTGGCAGATAGGCTTCTGAGACCTGTGGACTCCCATGGAGAAAATATGTGCATGTGTCACTGAAATAAGCACTAAAACGTGGTTTGGATTTGGGGTGGGGAACGAAGTGACTTTTTCATGGAGATGTAATTTCTATGCCACAAAAGTGGCCCTTGTGACGTGTAAGTTCAGTAGTTGTTGGTATATTTACATTATCACACAACCATCTCTTTTTAAGAAACATACAAGCAGTTTGTTTCATCTGTGAGGAACTCTGTGTAGCCCAGACAGTAGTGGCTGGTCGACTGGAGCTGAATCCACACATTGATGCTCTGCTGCGGTTTTACACATGGCCCGTGTGCCCCGGGATTTGCTGGGCATGGATGCTGGCAGTCCTCGGCTGCCTGAGTTTATGTTGTATGGCACATTTTTCGTTCCAGATGGGCAGTGTCAGGGAACACAGGGCCCGCTGTCCCGGGCTTGATCCTAACCTCAGGCCCCAGGGATTCGAGCGACCTCCCTACTTCTTTCTCCCTTTATTACAGCGGAGAGCGGAGAGCTACCCTCACTGACACCCTGCTCGGGCCCAGTTCTCAGTGGAGTGCGCATTGAAATTAAATGGGACGTGGGGAGCCAGCTTCAGAGCTGTGTCTATCCTGGTGCAGACCCTGGTTTGTGAAGGGTAGGTTCTCCGGATCATCTCCTGAGGTCGTCCCTGGGTGCTTTCACCAGAAAAGCCGAGGACCTAGAGAAGAAGCACAGGGAAGCAAAGGCTGGCAGTGCACTGGCTCCC
This sequence comes from Macrotus californicus, assembly GCA_007922815.1. Taxonomy (NCBI): domain Eukaryota; kingdom Metazoa; phylum Chordata; class Mammalia; order Chiroptera; family Phyllostomidae; genus Macrotus; species Macrotus californicus. The sequence goes on from VMDR010000596.1 coordinate 50,611, forward strand.
TCTCAGGAAACAGTGTTCTCCACACTGGAAGGTTCCTCCAGCTTTTAAAAGGAATCCAAGTCATACATGTCTCCCTTCCCAGCTGCCTGACTGGCGCTACTTGGGGGGATCCTGGAGGGGGTGGCACAGCCCTGTGGTCCCCAGGACTCCTGAACCTCCCCTAACCCTGCATGGTGGCCTGCCTCCCCTTGGGGTTAATACGACACTTGACTACCGGATGTTGACTTTATTTTCACTTCTGTTCTGGATTTTCAAATTCTCAGACTACAGAATGAGCTAGAAAGTAGTCATTTGTTTCCTCTTGAGTGATGAGTAAGGGTCTGTGCTCGGGAGGCCACTCAGGTGACGGACTAGGCAGCATCCCTCAGCCGGTTCCCCCTTGGCTGCGGAGTTTCATTGCCTCTGAGCCCTTGGTGGGTGGCGTAGAGTACAGTCCGTAGAGTACAGTCGAGGCTGCAGCCTTAAGGCTTTTCACACATTTAGCTTCTTGCCTTCAGGGGGTTTTTATTTCAAGACCAGCAGCCGTTGCACAGTGAAGAAATTCAAAGGACTTAGAGGCGATTGAGTCATTCCCTCGGTTTTCTGTAACCAGGGGCCCAGAGTAAGTGTGACGCAGTTGTCTTGGTGTATTTATACACAGTTGCTTTTTCAGAAATTTGTTGTCATGTAATTGAGAGTATCGGTGATGTGGATTAAAGCAGGAGGGGCAGTATAGATGGGGAAAGAATAATCCTCTCCCCCAAAGATGACTTCTCAGCCTCTAGTCATTTTGCCTTTGAACTTTCTTCTGAAGTCGATACTGTTTTGTTTTGTTTGTTCCTGTTTTCCCCAAGCACTTGGGGCCCTTGGGGGCTAAAGGGATGGTTCCATGATTTCTCAGAAATTCAGGGCAATTTATGAGGATGAGAACTCAGCTCTCCAGAGCCCTGGGAGGCAGCGATCCGGCTGAAGGAGGCCTTTGTACGGGGTGTTGGGAGGGAAACAGGAGAGGCAGAGGGAGAAGGCACTGACTTAAAGCAGGGTTTGGAGAGGAGTCTGAGACTAGGAGTTTGGATTCAAGTTTATGTTGGAAATGATCATAAACAGTATATGATCCAGGTTATCTGCCTCCGCTGTTAGTTTGCTTATGGCTGAATCTGAAAATGAAATTCCTTTGGTATCTTTAGTATATCAGTTGCTTCGGTGTCATGTATTTTATACATTTGGGATTTAAGATTTGAGCTGATTAATGACTTCACCATATAAAGAAACTTTAAAATACTTAGAAAGTTCCATAAAACCTATTTTTCCTTACCATGATAGTATTCATGAGAAATCTGTTTTGCTTCTGCTTGGCTGAGATAATTACTATCCTGTGCATCAGTCTGTGTGTAAATCAGCACAATGCAGGGCCCTGTAGAAATGGATCCAAAATTTTTCCAAAGTTCTTGCTAAATTCTTGAGCTTTAGTTTTTTTAGCTGTAATTGCAGGTAGGAGAGAAGTCGTCTTCCTAATTGACATTTAAGCACAGATTCTTTTCTCTGAATGATGTGGACCTCGTTCATGCCAGCTGCAAGGGTCCAGTTCATTATTCTTGTCAGTGCTCGACGTTTCTGATAGGCCACAGAATCTCAAGTGGAAAAGATGCACTTGGGCGAGAGATGTCGCCTTACAGTTCACAAGGTCGCAGCCTTCCCCCTGAAAAGGAGAGCAGTCAGCAGAAGCGTGGTTTTGATTTGTGTGGCAAAAGCCAGAAAATAAACAAGGAAATCTTTGCTCTGCTGTCACAGCTGCTGCAGGTGAGTGTTCAGAAGAATCCAGAATGTGCCCTACAGTGAGTCCTCTGGAGCAGGATTACAGGGAAGGCCAAGGATTTCCTGGTGGAACCACTAGGCTTGCTTGGGGTGGCCCTGCCCTGCTTTAGCCAGAACTTCTGTGCTTATGTCTTTCCTTTTCCCTCTCTTTTCCTCTCCTTTTCTTTCCTTTCCTTTCTGTCACTTTTCCCCTCCCTCCCTCCTTCTCTTCCCCATTCCCTTCCCTTCCCTCCCTCCCTCCCTCCCTTCCCCATTCCCTTCCCTCCCCTTCGCTCCCTCCCTTCCCTCCTTTCCCTCCCTTCCCTTCCTCCCTCCCTTTCTCTTCTCTGTCTTCCTTTCACTTCTACATAAGATTTTGTTTGAAAAAGAGAGTCCTATCTGCTTTTAAAAGCATTCCATCCCAACTTCTCCTGTGTAAGAATGGTGATAATGAGCTCTCCTGTGCTGGAATAAGCCACCTCCCTGGTGACTTGTGTGATCTTGGAGTCCCTTCCACTTCAGCAATTCTAGAGTAAATTGCCACAGTCCTGGGTTCCAACATGTCTCCTATATTTCCCGTCTTTCTGTGGGCACACCGGGGCCCTCACCAGGCTGTGTCCCTTCTACTCCGATGCATGGATAATTCTCACCAGTGCGTGAGAAACTGCAGGGTCAAGGCCGACTACATACCACCATGGCCGTGTTTTTTATGAGTGGGATCATGCTAGGTGTGTCCTTCCACAGCTTAGGTTTTAGTTCCGAATTCTCTTTTTCAGATCTGTCCATATTGACACATGTAGGAAGCACGTGATGCTGTGTCTTTTACTCTTCCCCTCAGCCTGGGTTGACTCTCCAGCTTCCTCCAGCCCCAAACCCACCCCAGCCCTCCACGCTCACAGTCTAGCTATTTCTGGAGGGGATGGATCAGGCCATGGTATCTCTGTACATGCAGATGACAGTAAATACATATTCTGAGCCGTTTCTAGCAGGAGTGGTGCGTTTTTACTGTCTTGGGCTCCACTGATTAGTCAGCCTTCGACCATGCACTTGTATTTCAGTATCATCTGTGGCCCTTACAGACTCACGTAAAAGCAGGCTCATGCTTAGTTTCTTGGCTTTTTAATTTACACAGTAAAGAGGGGGCTTCAGAGCCCCATTATCCCTAGCCCTGCCCCTACCCTGGCATCCGTTGGAGCAAAGGTGAAGGCTGCAGGCTCACTCCCAGCAGGAATGCCTCTCCTCCCTTGTACGGCCTCTTAGCCTCACCCCACAGCCGGATGGGGACATTGGGACTAGGCACAATGAGAGCTTCATTCCTGTTTACACCCCTCATCACAGGGAGCCAGGGACCCGGAACCCTCCATCTTCCGCCACGCACCTCCCCTCCTCACAACTTTGTCGATGGAACTCGAAGTCTGTTATCAGTAAAATTCCCTACATGCTCAGCCTCTTTTCTGAAAGGTCCCTTTACCTTCCTTTTATAAGTGCTCACTTCTTCTCAAGTCACATCAGCCTATCCCCCTGTTCCCTGGACCGTTAGGTTTGGTGATGGTTCCTCATGGCTGCTTCCAGCCCATCATCCTCCCCACCACTGTCCAGCCTGCAGCTGTCTCCACGCTTGTGGCCATCTCTGGCTCACGCCGCCCCATGCCGTGAGAATTCGGGTCCCAGAGCATGCCACCACCCCACCCCCGTCTGTCGGCCAGAGCTCGGTGATTTCTGTTTTTCTAGGTGATCCTTCCACAATGCTGGTCTCCCCTCCCTGGATGACCTGTTCTCTTCTCTATCTCAGCTGCCACTTCCATAACTCAACCGCTGACATCGTTACCGGTCACACCTGGTCATCGTCAGTAGCTGCTCCAGCTCCAGAGCCTCGTCTCCATCACCCCTTTCTTTGGCCGCAAACCTCTTTCCAGCTCGTTCTTTCTAAAACCTTGACTCCAAATGTCGTCCACTCCCGAGGGCCCAAACCCCCCATCCTGCCATTTCCCTCTTTCTCGTCTACCTCACGTCTTCACTTCCCTCCTTATCTAGTCCATAGTCCCTGATTGCCCATGAGAATCATCTTCCTTTAACACTTAATAACATTAACACCTTTATCTGCCTCATCAGTCTGACAGGCTATCTCTCAGGCCCGCTTGGGCACATGCCCTTGCTTCTTTCAAGTGTCCCCTCACAGAGAGGCCGCCTCTGGCCACGCTGTGGAAAAGAGCAGCCCCTCACTCCAACTCCAGAAGCCCCTCTCTACCTACCCTGCTTCCCTTTTCTCCTGGTGTCACTGCAGGGCACGCCCTGTGTTTCCCCTTTTATTCTTTTCTCCAGGAGAGAGCTCCAGGCTGCAGGGACTTTGTTTTGTTCTCTGCCCGGTCTCCAATGTGCGCTACATAATAGGTGCGCATTAAATACGCGTTGCGTGAACGCATGAAGTCACTGTAGGAGATGCATAGGCAAGATGCCTTTAGAACTCCATGCCTTTAATTTTTAAAAAGTAAATTGCTTCATATTTACATAGTGAAAAAATTTATCAGTGAGTCTTCTTTTCTCTTCCCTTAAATGTTAAGACATTTATAAATGCATCTGAAATTGTAATAACAGACTCCAGAAGGTTTTACATGTTTTCAGTCGATGGTAATAGCCAGAAATAGTTTAAAAAAATAACATTAGCAGAGTATTGGTTTTGCTAAAGGACCCCGGTGTTTTAAAAGGGAAACTTCAATAATCCCATTTTACTACTTCCTGAAACCTTTGAAACACGCAGTACTCATTAATGTTGAATTATTTACTAGAACCTCCCCCCCCCCACACACAAATAACCCACCCTGGTATTAGTTCTCTAAGGTTTAAAGGTTTTTAATAAAGCCGCAATAATATTGGCTTAATGAATTAGGTTCTAAGAAAAGTGGCCAGGCCTAGCTAACAATAAATCAGGTTATACTATTTGCAATAAAAGCAACTAAAACTCTTCTTGTACGTAATAATCTGGGAAGATCTGGTATTAATCAAACCACTGGCCACAGCTGGGCTGTTTGAGCTCCCTAACACGGTGGAATTAATACTGACCGGGTCCATATTTGAAGCTTGAAGCACACAATTACGCAGTCTTTGGAGAAGATGCTTTTGTGAAAATCGGTGGGGAATTGCATCCAAAACACTTACAAAATTGTACTTTCAAAGGCTGCGTCTTAGAGCAATTAAAAAAATAATCACGTGGACAGTCGGTTGATCAGGTAGTTGGTCCTAGGAAAAAGTGTTGAGAGCATTTTTTGCATAAAGAATTATCCCTCACAGTTCACCTAAGGGTATAATCTGATTCACCCAGTGGCTATGAAGACGGTTGGCCTGGTATTTCTGGGGTTGAGGGGGCTCCCCTGAGTCTGTGCCAGGTGTCAGCCCCAGGCAGTCCAGAGGTGTGCAGTTGGCCTGAGATGTCCTGGGTAGAGCAGAAAGTCATTCATCAATGGTCAGTGGTTAGGTGAAGAGGCAGATTGTGCCACATCAGAATCTCCTTTTATCTGGAGGAGATGCCTTCAGAGTTTTCTACCAGTTTTAGCTCAGCCACCTGTGGATAGCCAGGGGCTCACTGAGAAACAGGTCTTTTGTGTAGCGTCATAGAGCACTGTGAAACCCTTGACCTTCACTGAGGCCTGCCTGTGTCTTGGGTCACAGAAATTTCTTGCCATGTCTGCAGAACATGGTTGATTGAAATCTCATCCCAGTTCAAAGTGTCCTTCTAGTCCCCGGGCTGCTGTCCCCTGAACAGGATGCCTGTCCCATTGCTGACCTTTTGACCTAGGGTAGACTCAGGTATGTGATCTGTGACCATCCAAGCCCAGGGGAGGCTGTATCCCGAGCCCTGTTCTAGCCACACATGTTCTGGAGGTGGGATTTCCATCCGGCTGACCACAGAGTACTAAGGCCCTGCTCTAGGACCCCAGGTCTGGTCTCTGAGGACGGTCATAGATTGTGCAGAGAGGCCCGCCAGACCTGCGTGAGGGGGGACAGCTTTCATTTTGGGCCACTCCTTTAAGGTGGCTCCAAGGTCCCAGGGCACGTGTGTATAGGGTCTTCATGGGTCACAGACTCTTCTTGGTGACCATCTCCATAGCGTTTAATGACTCCTTTTGCCTGGCTTGTAAGTGGGCTTAACACGGAAGTTCAGATGGCCTGGGATTCTAGGGGTTTCTCCTTCTGGAAAATTCCACTATGGCAGTGAGGAGAGGAGGCCAGGGAAGTGACCCTCACACGTGTTCCAATGATCCTGGGGTCAGAACATGTGTGACGCTAATCTTGCTACACACAGGGAAGAAACTGGTTTTATCTTTTCTGACCAATCCATTGTGATAAGTTGAGCTGAGAGCACTTGCCTATCTGCATGGAGGGTCTGAACAAATTCCTGGACATTGTACTGGGCTTGGTACTTGACCTTGGCCTTTGTCTGGAACCTGGGTGGACCTCTTAGGTCCATTTTTTCTATTATCCCTTTTGATACTTGGGCCTTGAGCTCCCTGGCTGAGAATTGGTGAGTGCATTGGCCAGGATATGGCTTATGCCCTGACTGTTCCTCAGGTGGTTAACATAGGAAAAGCTCATCATTTGGAATAATAACATATCTTTGTAGAGCTTTTCATGAAGTGCTTTGATGTCTATGATTCTACTTAATCCTTATAGCAATACCAAGAGATAAATATTAGCCTACCTTACTGGTGAGGAAACTAAGTCCCAGGAAGATTGGGTGATTTGGCCAGGGCTCTGAGATGAGAAAATGGCAAAGCTTGAATTAGAACTCAGGAATTCATAACTCAAGTCCAGAGGACTGTTTGCTAACTCCTTTATCGGCTCCCCAAGTGACGAGGAAGTCCTGTTTTCTGTTTTGAATCTTTGATTCCAATATATTTTGTACTATCCCATAAAGGTTTGGATCATGTTTGTTTCCTAACACCCATCACAAAACCTGACACAATTAGGTTCTTTATTGTTTGATAAAGGAATGAAGTTAGTAAATGAAGAGATGAATGAGTAGATAAACTGGGCAGAAATCTCTGTCTGAAAATACTACATGCTAAAGAGCTATAGCCCTGGCCAAGTAGCTAAGTAGGTTAGAGCCTTGTCCCAATACACCAAGGTTGTGGGCTTGATCCCCAGTCAGGGCACATATGAGAATCAATCAATGAATGCATCAATAAGTAGAACAACAAATCGATGTGTCTCTCTCTCAAAATCAATTTTCTTTAAAAGAGCTATATAATATGGCCATGTCTCTGTGGAGGATATACCCCAAATCTTTCATTTCTTCTGACTCCCTATCGATATGAAAGGTCCAAATCAAGTTCACATCATGTTTCTTTAAAACTTATCAAATTGTGTTGGACTAGGTAGCCAAAATCAAAACTAAAATCTATTTTAAAATGTGTCCTGTGCACATGTCAAGTTACCTAGGAAATACTTGAGGCACAGTGTTGCAGCCCTATCCTCTATTGGACCATGCACGTCACTGATGACTGGCGTGTCTACAGCTAACTCTTCCAGAACTGATCCTGAGAACTGGGAGGGGCAGGTGGGAGCAGGGTGACGGATTTTCTTCCCACCCTTGGAAATCTCAACTCCTGAGGCTGTCTTTTCTGTGCTGCTTCCCTGGAACCCCATTACTACAGTTATCTGGCTTTCTCCAAGAGAGAGAGAGAGAGAGAGAGAGAGAGAGAGTGTGTGTGTGTGTGTGTAGCGGGGAAATGGGAAGTGTGCCCCCCCACTTGTTCCTCTGAATGCATTTATAAAATCTTTGCTCTATGTTCTTTCCCACCTACCCTATTTATGTTCTTCCTAAGATTAACATGTCAGATTTGGGTGCTATAATTGGTATTGTTTTAAGTTTCTCAATCAGCTGGTTGGAGCATTGTCCTGGACTCTGAAAGGTTGTGGGCTCAGTCCCCAGTCAGGGCGCATTCGGGAGGGAGGCAACTGATTGATGTTTCCCTCCCTCCCTCCCTCCCTCTCTCTTTCTCAAAATCAGTACAAATGTATCCTCCGGTGAGGATTAAAACAAAACCAATTAGTTGACACAGGTGGTCAGTGTGCATGAACTGATTGATTCAAATCTGTCTCTTGAAGGGCGTGTTAAAGATAGTCAAAAAGCCCTCTAAAAACATGAGAGTAAAATAATAACTGTCTAGCAATAAGTACAACTGTTCTGTCAAATTCTAGCCTCCCACGTGCTAGGATGGCCAGGGGCCACGGAGAGGAGAATCCTGGTCTGCTCACCCTCTCTCTTTCTAACTCGGGCTTGTGGTTGAGCCTCTGTAGAAGCATCTAGAAGGGAACATTCAAAACAGACAGCTGCAGCTTTTGGTCACATCTTCAAGATGTTCTTCCGCTCTCGCTACCGTGGGGGTCCTCTGAGAAGCTCGTGAAGACTGAAGCCCTTAAAGAGGTTCAGCTTCTGTTGGTGGGGGTTTGGGAGGGTGGCACACACTAGGGAAGACAGCACATCTCGGGACAGGGCGGGGTCATGTCTGGAAACCCTCGCCTGCCCTGCAGTAACCCTGGTTGGGATGAATGGGGTGGGAATCCAAACCAGACAGCATGGTTCATCCCGACTTTGTGGGGATGCGAATGTGAAGCAAAGCTGCCCAAGAGGTGTGGTCAAGTCTACAGTCCCTCTGGCTTCTTGTCCTTCTGCGCCCCCAGCCCTGTCATTCTGTCACATGCAGACTTGTTTCGGTGAATCTTTGCTCGCGCCGGTGACTTTTCAGTTGAGACCATTTCACTAAAGACCATTATGGAAGACAGAAGTAGGCAGTATCGCAGACGATTCCATGATTGACCCATCCCGCCCCGAATAAACAGGCAAATGTCCGGTGATCCTTGGAGGTCAAGTCTGGGCCTCCAGGTGTGTCTGTCATATGTTGCTGAGACTTCCTCTGTTCAAGGGTGTGTCACATTGTCTTTGATATGTTATGAACGGAAACAAAAATGTACCACTCAGGTCTTTGTCCTCTAAGGCTCCGGGGACACTGGTGGCCAAAGCCATTGTGACTTCCCTCCCCGAACGTAATGGGCCCAGAGCTTGCACTGTCTGTGCTCCATACAGGTGGTTTCATGGGAGCAAGCAACTCTCTGGTCTTCCCTGTAACTGCAGCAAACGACACCGTAGAGCTGTTTTTAGCCTCATGGCTTTGCTTTTCCTTTTCCAAGAGGGAAACTGCAGAGCTACCCCGACGAAAAATCCAGCCAGAGGCTTGGAGTGATTTCACGGTAATGGTAACGGCAACCTCAGTGGTGCCCTCTCAAACCCTGGCCGAGCTGCAAAGACGGGCTCAGCAGGCAGCCACCGAAGCCACGCCCGATGAACGGTTTCCCATGGACAGGACCTGGGGTCCCACATCAGCCTTTTTAACAGCTCTAGTGAACTGCCAGCAGTGCCTGTCTCTCCAGGAAGGACAGTGGCATGGGTCTCCAGATGGCAGGGAGGGTGGGGGCTGGGGGGCCAGTGCAGGACCTTAGCTCCACCAGGGCGTGGGGTTTGCATGGGCAGTGTGGGTGTCCGCACCCGCACCCGTGGCAGCTCACGCACACCCGGTTGTGGGTCATAACTGGGGAGACAAAATAGTGAGATGTTGTGCTGTTCAGAGTTCAGTGTCTCGCCCTTAGACACAGCTTGGGTAGATGAGGGCCTGAACCAGTGTCTGCACTTAGAAACCCTCTCTGTCTGGCACGGAGACTCTGGTCAGCCAGGGAAGAAGGGAGCTCTGGTGAGGGCTTGGCCAGGGTTTCAGCCTCGGTGCTAGTGACCCTTGGGACTGACTGGGTCGTTCTTCTTACGGGATGCTAGCATCCCTGGTCTCCACTAGATGTCAGCAGCCCCCTCCCAGTGGGACAACCAAAAATGTCTCCTTTCCAGATGGCCCCTAGGGGTCAAAGTCCCCAAGGGTCAGGAGCCATTGGATAGGGGGAGAATTTGGTGAGAAGGCATCAGCCTGGTACCTGCAGTCTCTGGCCAGTGTCCCACGTATTGCCATGAATCATCGTCTAGAAAAAGCAGCATCCCCAGCACTGCGGTGGCTGGTGGGGTTGCCCTTCGCTGGGCGGACCGGAGGCCTCAGCTTCTCTCAGGAGGCCACAGCAAGGGTTAGTCCCTGCAAGGAGAGGCAGGTGTCCCTTCCTAGCTCTTCTTCTCCTCCCTTCCCCACCCGTGCCCCCTTCCCCTTGCTTCCTTTGTGACAGTGTCCCATAAGCCACCTGGAATGCTTATAAAGTGCAGACTCCAGAGGCTCGCTCCCCTCTCCCCGCTCCCTGGAGATTCTGATACAGAGGATCTGAAAGGGGGCTAGGGCCTGCCTTCTCATGAGCTTCCCAAGGGGTTGCTCTGCAGGGGGTCGTCTGGAGGTGACACCTTGAGAAGCCAGGCCCTGGGACGGTGTCAGACAAACAAGCTCTCCCAGTCCTCAAGGACACTAAAATCTAACAAACAAATGAAGGGAAGAAAGAAAAGAGACAACTTTAGTACAAATCAAAAAGTAATTTAAAAAAATCCTTAAGAAAGATGCTAATAGACATGGGAACCTTTTACACTGAAAATGGGTTCATTCATTCACTCATTCATTCATTCACAGGTGCTTCCTGAGTGCCTACTATACTTCAGGCATTGTTCTAGGCATTAGGGAGTCAGCAGTGAACAAGACAGATAAAGCCCCTGTTCTCCTTCAGCTGACAGTTTGCAGAGGGTGGGGGCAGACGCAAGCAGACTGTACATAGTATGATAGAAGTGGCAGTGCCGCCAAGAGAAATAAAGCAGAGAAGGGGGTTGGGGGGAGCTTACAGTTGTAAGTAGGTGGTCGGGGAAGGCTACATTTACAAGGTGATGTTTGAACACCATGCAGGAGGAAGAGCATGCTCAAAGTCCCTGGGGAGGGGGTGAGCATTCCGTATGTGAATGAGGACCAGGAGGAAAGCTCTGTGGGCAGAGCCAGCAATAGGTCCTGAGCAGAGCACAGACACTTGACCTTGAATCTGATGGAGTCAGGTGGGGGGCCAGGGAGGAATGCCAGGATCAGATTTAAGACTTCCAAGGATCCCCCTGGCTGCTGTCTTGAGTAGATGTTGTCATTCCTATTAAAATTACGGCACGGTTTCTGGCCCCTAGGAATTCACCCCGATTGTGGAGATACAGCATGCAGCATGCTAACGAACAAGGAAGTGGTCGCTCGGGGACATGAGTAGCTCAGCCTGAGATGTGTGGTGGAAGTCTGGGGAGGAAGACACCCCTTCTGGGAGTCAGACTTCATGGACAAGTTGGGCCTTACGAGGGATGAACAAGTTTATTATTATTTCTTGCTTAATAGTTATATAATTGATATTCAGTCAACTGTACAAATCTTCAGTCTGTGGGGATAGGCTTGGTCATAGGCACATACCCAGGAAACCATGGTCACAATAGTGAACGTACCCGTCACCCCACAGGCTGTCTTCTGGTTTCTGAGGCAGGGTGGGAGTTATCACAGCAGAAACACAGCCAAGGCCCAAAGGCAGGGAATGTGGGGGCTTCTATGGGACAGAGGGGAGCCCACCCTGACTGCTGGAGGGTCACATGAGGACCCCTGAGGGAGGTGCCAGACAAGACAGCTTGAAGCCAAGTACACGGGCCCTGAAACACTGGGTCACAAAGGTCCGGTCCCAGGGGAACCAGCAGAAGTATTTGTTGGTTGTAGGACATGTCAGAACAGAGCTTATCTGCTAAAATTTCATCTTTTAAAAACGGTGACAATCAGGTCAAAGTTTAGGTACTTTATTTTTTTTGTAGTAAGTGGAAGAAATCATAGCCAAGTACATTTCTGCAGTTTTTCATGCATACAAAATCAATTAAAGGAAAAAGAAACATTAGGCAGTTTCATAATTGGATAATTAACAGGCTCCTTAATAGCCTTATACTAATACAGCTACTTACAGAATGAAAATAAATCCATTTGCCATCTGATGGTACATTAGAGCCTACACATAAAAAATACATCTACTCTAGATAGGCTTTAAGAATTCAAAGGTAAACTTTAGTGTCATGCTAAGATCTACTGGTGTTTTATATTTGTGACGTCCAGCACCATATTTTTGGGTCATGTTGAACATGAACTTGAAAGTGAAGGGAAACATTTTAAGTAGGTGTTACGTGTTTACTCTCCCATCCTAAACTCTTCATCTGACTGTGAATGGGTCCCAACTCCCCAGGACCAAGTGATAGACTGGAGAGCAAGCTTTTCAGGTTTGAAGGCAGTTATGTGAACGTGAGATCATCTTTCTCTTTCTCTAGCTCCTGGGTAGAGGTTGGCAGCTCCCAGGAGACACTGGCTAGATGATGGCTCTGTGATTCTTGTGGAATAGCCTCCAAAGGCCCTTTGGAGCATTATCTACTGCAAATTGGAGAAATTAGGAATACTTTTCAGCTGAGAAGCACTGTATTCTCAGTTCCGTGGAAATGAACTACTCTGAACACAGAGGAGGAGGCTAGGCACCACCCAGTGCCACCCCAGGAATTCAGGGACCCATTTTTGTTTTCGTTTCTTTAAAGAAGAGCCTGACTTACCCTAATGTAGGTTAACCAGAGGTCAGGTCTGAGTCACACTTAATTCCAAAAGTGTTTGCTAAGTCCTCCTGCATAACAGTAGCTCTGAAATCGCCATTATCATCATCATCTTCATCATCATCTTCATCTGTAGTACTAAGTTTATATATGCAAGGTATTGTGTTAGATACAGAGAAGTATAACTGGTAATAATTACTACCTTTTATGATGCATTTACCAAGGACCAGGACTGTGCTAAACATGTCACACCTATTAACATATTTAATCATTCCGTAACTCAGTAACACAGGGGCTATTGTCAATTTCTATTTTTACACTTGTGACTGAAGCTTGGATAGGTTTGAAAAAAATGGCCTCTTGTCACATGGCTAAGTGACCGTGCAGACACACGAACCTCCCATATTCTTAACCAAAAGTCTTCCAAAGACTCAAGAGACACTGTCCACGTTACTTAGTTGGAAAAGAGGAGACATAGACAGGAAACATTTCTCTGTGGTTGTGGTAAATGCCTTGCCTGTTCTTTTGAGTAATTTATAAACTCTTCTTAGTGTATTAAGTCCTAATTAAAACCTCCCCTTCCTTTTGAAGCAGATAATAAGTCTTATCATCTGCAAGACTTTCACACGTGGCAGCAGGCAGCCCTGCCCTATGGTGTCCTGCCCGCCTTTGGCACTCCCCTCAGTCTCCCCTGGGGACACAGTCACTCAAACCGAAGCCTCACACGCCACCTTTAATAGGACCCGTCCCTCTGCCGTATCCAGAGCAGAGTTGCGTATGCTGGCCACAGTCACTACAGTCTCTACATTCCAGGTTAATTTGGTTTCTCAGGTAGGACAACTTTGGTCTGACATTTAACGTCTCTTCCTTTGGTGCCTTTGGTCTCTCTGAACTCATTACCCAGAATGCCTTTACACTCATTCTTGTCACACGCTCGGATCCGTGTTCCTGTGTCACCGTTGTTACGGAGTGAAGAGCTGTTGGTTCACGAAGCAGACCAGTAATGATGCTGATGACCTTGGGTTCAGGTGCGGCTCGGGGCCAGAGGGAAGTTTCCATTGAAGTTTTGTGTTAATGACGGCACCCTGATGGCCACTTGTGACGTCAGGGCCTGGCGGAGTTGCTCTCATTGCTGTGGTTGTCATTTCGGCTGTCCCAGGCCTCACCTGGAGCAAGCTCTAATGATAACACCCCCTCCTTCTCCCTGGTACAACCACCTGACTGTGGAGAATGAGCCATGTGTGTCTCTTCTTTGCTAAACACAGTGGACCACTCAGGGACTTTCTCCAGTTCGCAGAATATTAGAATGGCGGAGCCTGTGAGGGTGGTCACTCTTCCCCACAAAGGGCGGTGGGACATCATTGCATTGTCACACAGTTGGACTTACTTCCTGGCTTCCCTGCAAGGTAGCCATGGGTCGTTCGTGGGCCTGGGAACTCCTGAACAACAGGAGCAAAGGATGCTGATATTTAGCCACCAGTCAACTCCTCTGAGTAGATTCAGCATGACAGCTGAGTGAGTAGAGTCTCACATGAGAAAGACTCTAGTTGGTCATGACCCTTTGTGTGCCTTTGACCTTCCACACCCTGTTAAACATGTATGGAAGTGAGGTGGAAAGGTCAGGGGGGCAGAGGTCTAGCAAGGAGCCAGATCTTCCCGAGGAAGAAGTCGCATGTGCTAGTTGGCATTTTGAGTTCATTCTTAGATTTCAGATGGTTATGTTCTGCTCTCTGCCAATGGCTAATTAAGGTCTGGCCAAATTCTCTGGCTCTTTCTTCTGAAGTGACTGAGGTGGAAAAAAATACCATTTCTTTGAGAGAGATTTGAGTCCAGATATCTGAATATTTAGCTCTGAATATTTGTAGTCTTGGTTCAGAGTCCCCTGAGGTTTGCCATCTATTGTTTCGCAAACTTTCCCTTGGCTGTTTCCATTCAAAGGAGAGAATCATGAACATTGACGCCTGCCTGCAGAGGCAGAGCTGCTATGCAGAACGCTGAGGTTCTTGAGAAACAAAGAAGACCCAGTGAGGAGTGTGCAGGAGGCGAGGAGGGGCGGGGAAAGGCGCATCCCATCGCTCTTCCGAGAAGCTGCTGTGTGGGGAACAGAACAGCGCAGTCTCCCTCAGAGTACTATGGGCCATTCCTGGCCTCGTGGGACAGCATTTATGGAGGAAGATAGTTTAAGAACAAAGTGGAAAGAAACTTCCTTTGAAGAACAGCTTAAACCTTGTTGAGCGCATCCCTGGAGGCCTCTAGAATAATAAACCCGAAGCACACAGCCGTAGGAATTTCTGCAACACATGCTGGACACTGTCTCCAGCTGTTCCTGGCCTCCCAGACCTGGAGGCTTTAGAGGGATGCGCTCTAAGTGCCGTTTTGGCTAAAATGATGTAGAAAATCACACATGTCTTCAAGTGTGGCATTGGCATTCATTGCTGAGTGACCTGCCCTCAGAGGGTGAGATGGGACAGCAAGCTTGCTTCGCTCGGGCACTGGTGTTTGTGTTCTTGCTTGAGTTCCCAAGACTCCGTGCCCTCATTAGCTGCCCCACCTCGTGCATTGAAAGCTGGCTCCTGCTCTTGGAAAACAAGCTTGCTGCCTGCTGGGCCCCAGCCTGGCTGGACCAAGAGGCGGTACCAGACTAGAGTCTTCCTTTGGGTGGATTTCTCGTGTTGTCTTGCTGATGAGCTGACCTGATTATAAAAACAAATGACAACAAAAAGCCCCTTTGACCTATAAATGTTACTTTCTTGGGAACTTAGGACAAAAAGTAATAGCTCGTGAGCTGAGGCAAGAGACTAGAGTACTTATTCTAACAGTTTAAGGAAGAGCCAGGTAAAAGGGGAATATCCGGACTATGGTGGTCTTACATTAGCTGGATGGGACAATTATAGTTGGAAAATATCAACCTCAGACTTGAGTTTGTTTCGTGGCAGCTGTACAAGAGGCCACCGGCTCATTCAGACTAAATGAGTGAAAGATGGACCTAGACCACTGGCTGGAATTATTTTCACTTGTTCATTTCTTCACAGACACGAGTAGAACCCTCACTGTGTCGTAGGCACTGTGCCAGGCGTGGGGGAATTAACGATGGGAAGAAAGACTGTTCCCCTCAAGGAGCTGAGTCCAACAAACAGCTCCGCACACAAACAAAACCTACAGACAGTAAGATGGCTCCTCGAACGGAGACATACGTAGGACAGCAGGACAGTGACAATGGGGTGTGCATTCTCGTTAAGATTTTGTTTTTGGAGGGGGGGCGGCCCATCCAAGGCTGGGGTCAGGGAGATGGTGGTGATGTGACAAATGCAAAAGCGCCGTCATGGCAGTGAGCGTGAAGAGCAGGCCAGTTCAAGGGCTTCTAGGACGTACCATGTGCCACCCTGGGTGAGTGGATTGAAGGGAAAAGGCATAGACAGGGAAGGAGTTGGATTTCCAGCATGGGTGCCGTTGTGGATATGTTATCGTATCAATATTGACTACTGGAATAAGGTTTTTAATGTTGAATTGTCAGTTAGAAGGGTATTCCCCCAGGCGATGGTTTCCAGGAGCTGAGTGGTTATGAGGCACAGCATTGAGGAGAAAGAACAGGTGGGGATGGAGAGGAGAAGTCCCAGTCACTGGGACAGTGATGGCTGTTGAGGCTGTGGGCTTGGATGCCTGCAAGGCGGAAGAGAGGTTTCATCAGCCTCTTTCAGACCAGCCTTCCAGGAGACATGAGAGTTAGCTCGAGACAGCTATTAGACTACAGGAGGCCCTTATGAGATCTGGCGGGACTCCAACTTCCCTGAAATGCAGTTACTCACGGGGCATATTTAGGTGCCTGAACATTGACTTCATTCATTCCTTACCTTCCTTCTGAGGAACTTTACCAGTTTTCCAACCGGTGAAGTGTTTGTTTTTTTTTAAATATATTTTATTGGTTATGCTATTACAGTTGTCCCATTTCCCCCCCTTTATTCCCCTCTGCCCTGCACATCCCCTCCCACCCACATTCCCCCCCTTAGTTCATGTCCATGGGTCATATATATGAGTTCTTTGGCTTCTACATTTCCTATACTATTCTTAACCTTCCCCTGTCTGTCTTCTACCTACCATTTAGGCTTCTTATTCCCTGTACCTTTTCCCTCCCTCCCCTTCCCCACTGATACCCCTTCATGTGATCTCTATTTCTGTGATTCTGTTCCTGTTCTGGTTGTTTGCTTTGTTTTTGTTTTTGTTTTAGGTGTGGTGGTTAATAACTGTGAGTTTGTTGTCATTTTACTGTTCATATTTTTGATCTT